>BQNB010004640.1:0-65178 GCA_026074375.1 Tanacetum coccineum | reverse complement strand
TTTTGTCTGTTTTTGGTCATTTAAGCTCGTTTTTAGAGGTAAAAGATATGTGTAATTAAGCACTTATCAGCAGTACTAACCTAGTTAGTACTGTTAGTTATACTATGACAGTATTAACCTCTTATGAAGATTTATTCCCAACATCAGTTTATGCAAATACAATTTTTGACATAACTTATATTTTGTACAGGCACTAGACGAACCAAATGTGGACCAACAGTTTTCTGCGAAGAAGTTGGATGATCAACTAGAGATGGAAGAAATTTTTGCAGTTGATACCCTTTGTTCAATGATTGATTTTGATATTCCAAAAGAGGTAAACATATTGTTGCCAACTGATATATTCACTCTATGGTTTGTAACTAAATAATCTAATCATTTTCTCTTTAATTAATATAGCAAATGCATAATCAGTTGCCAACTGAACCCATGATCCCTGAAGCAACTGTTCAAGGATGCAACAATCTTGAAACGGCGCAATCAATTATTACTGAATATGAATAACATGTAAGATATGATCTTAAATTAATCTTTTGTGGTTCTAAATAACACTTTAATAATATTTGAAAAAAACTCATTTACTTGGTTCTAATTTCTTTTTTAAATATAAGCAATACATGATCATTTGGACACTCTTTCCATGAAAAATACTAATTCTGTTCAAGGGTCCATTGAGGCTAAGGTAACTCATACTTAGAATAGATTTTTAATAGAAAATTATTTCTTAGCACACAAGTTCCTTTTCATTTAATTAAAGCTTTATTTTCAGGTTGATGTTAATTCTTTAAGGGTTCCTTTGGAACGAGATCATAAAGTGAGTAGGTATCTCCAAGACCCATACATGATCCAGCCTGATTCTACCGAACCAAATCATAAAGTGCGTGCTAGGCATAAGAAAAATAAGAAGCGGTGTATGCCTTTGACTACACCTGATGGTAAATTGATTCCAGCGTGGACATAGGTATGTAAATTAAAAAAAATTGTAAGATTTCCTATATCCATTACAGTAGTATCCACTATTTATCTAGTTTGAAATCTTTCCCATGAAATGGGAGTTGGTTAGTTTGAGTATTTTTGAATCCCATTAACCAGTTCAAATACACAAACTTCCCTTCATGGACATAAAGTTCATCGGAATAAAATTTAATTTACGTTGCACGTCATATTGTTATGGTAAAGTTTGTGTATTTGAAATGGTTAATAGGATTCAAAATGTATTTATTCAAAGCAACAATCTTCCATTCCCTTGGAAACCTATCAAGTTAGAAACATCGTGTGTCTTGTCTTACCTTGATATCTTACCTTGAATCAAAATAAATGAATTACATACATTTGCCGTAAATAGGTTAATTTTTGTAGGATCTATTTCGTCCATCAAATGCACCAAAAATGAGAGTCAATGTGCCTAAAGAAATTATCAATTTCTTGCGGGAAACCAAAGAGCAGCACTTTTATTTTCCATGGTCAATGGATGGTACTTTTGTCTATAATAACTTCTGGCAAGGTTTATTGGGGATCGGCAAAGAAAGGCGTGGTTGGCTGTCTGATACGGTATGTAAAACCAAACTACTTTTAATTTTCAATACAAATGTATTTCTTGAATGTAAATTACATAATGATTAATTTTATTTCATGACAGCACCTCGACTTGTGGGTGTTATATCTATGGCATTTTAGACCGGCAAAAGCTGATTGGGCAATTGCTGGACCATTTTTTAATACTTTTATGCTTGGCTACGACTTTCCGTGTTGTTATGCTGACGGTGTTACTTATGGTGTTCCTTGGTTTGCTCAATCCGTAGAAAAGGTTAGATGTAGTTATATGTATGCACAATATATCTTAAGATGTATTATTATTGATATAAATTGTAATTTTGGCAATACGTAGGTTTATTTTCCCATCAATGTAGAGGAAGTACATTAGATACTTACAGAACTCCATATTCGATAAGGCGTTGTAACTTTTTATGACAGCCTACCCCCGGATGATTTAACTGTTGAATATCGAAAATGGTGGCTGGGTATGAGAGCTTGTTATGCAACTCAAATTCCAAAGCTACTATTAAAGACCGAGGTACTAGATAAGAAGAACATTGATCCAGCTAACTACTCTATCACCTATCGGTATGCAGTTAATGTGCCTAGGCAAGGTGATGCATATGGTGACTGTGATGCGAAATATGTACAGGTTGGTGAATAATCTATCTTTGGATGTTAGTAATCCCACTCAGCTTGGCTTAGCATACCGGGAACGGTTGGCCGACTTTTTCTAGAAGTACAAGGTTCCTGCTAAAAAATGAATAGAAGATGTTGCTTTGGTACATTTTATTTGTGACACAAGGGTTATGGTTGTTCTTGCTGTGAACTTTGACACTTATTGGCTGTTACTATGATTATTGTATTCGGAAACTGTAGTTTCTAATAACTTGATACCACTTTTTGTATGTATATGTATGATAACTGCCATTTTCAAACTGGCATTTATCTTTCCTTAACAACATGAACCAAACTTTTGGTTTTAGTTTAGATCAAGTTGTATGTTCATATGTCTCTTTTTAATATTTGTATGATAACTGCATGTAGTAATTTTAGTATTTTGTATGATAGCTGATTTTTATGTAGTAGTAATTGGGTATGATACCTGATTTAAAAATGGTTACATTTATCAACACAAACTACTCATATACACCAATGCATGTAATATGGTTACATTTATCAACACAAACCCATTTCATACTTTTAGACTTGCAGTAACATTTATCAACACAAACCCATTTCATACTTTCAGACTTGCAGTAACATTTATCAACACAAACTACTAATATTAATAAGATAACACTAGCTGAAACATAGTGCTTACATTAACCACAAAGAGGTTACATTAACCAGTTGAGACATGGTGCCTACACAAGTTCTACCATTGTTCTACTATCCTTATTACCATAGTTCTACCATTGTTAGATCATTGTTCTACCATAGTTACTTAATAACATCATTAACAAAATATGACCCACCAGATAAACAGGACAAAATCAAGTGATTCAAAACAACATCAGCTAGATCCATAATATCTAATTATCAACAAAACAAAACAACCACTTGATCTCCCTTGGGTCTGACCAACTAATCAGCTAGATTCAGAAACTCCACATTATTCTCCTTTTCACGAATCCCGTTATTCACTAATTCTTGCAAATGTGTCACAGCAACAAGCACATCAGAATCCCTCTTGATGGTGTCCATCAAACCATCCAAGCTATCAAAAACTGCATCCTGGTCTTCCTTAGCTTCCATCTCATACTTCATTTGATTCATCTTAGTCAGCCTACTCCTCAGATCATCAGCCTGATCACGGATAACTTTAGCAAATAGTTTATCTTCCACGATGCGTTGGTTAAAGAACAACTTCATGAAGTTAGCTATTTTAGTTTCACCACTTAATTGCATCAACTTAGTCAAAGCAGCGCCTCCTTGTGAAGAACTAGTACTTGCCATTGATGAACTTTTGATGAGTTTATAGATCTAGTATTTATTTATTTTTTATTAACTTATTATTAGATGATTGTTGGTGAGTAGATTTGTATTTAAGGACATCCTGGATTGGTGTAAATTTTAAAAAGTAACATAAACACCCTTAAACTATTCAATTAATGAAGAGATACAAAACAAAGATAAACTTAAAGTTAAAATTTTATTCGAAACGAAAAGATTGTCTACAAACACATTTATCAATTCATGAAGAGATACAAAACAAAAATAAACCAACTTAACCATAAAAGAACTTTTAATCTTCGGGCTTCCCTAGCATTCCCCCTCGCATTCACCCTTGTATTTTCTTCTAAATTATTGATTCTTCTTAATAAACTGGGAATGATAGCCACGGCTCTTGCATACATTGGCGGATCGAACCAGTAACTTAAACCATAATTTGGACAAAGGTGGAATCGACGTCCGGGGTTATGAGGAGTCCACAAAGTTGTTATGGTAGTTGTTGATCTACAAATCCTACACAAATTTTGGTTGTCCATGTAGTTGGTGATTCTTTAAACAAGTTTGAAATGTTTTTTGTTTCTTTTCAAGATTTATTAGTTGATGTATATTTATATATAGAGAGGGAGAAAAAAGATAGTGGTTGAGCAATTGAATGTATGTTAGGTGAATATTTATGAGTTAAAAATTTATGGTAGAAAGGTGAATATTAAATACCAATTGCAACTTTCATCAGTCTGGTATATTGTAACTTTTAAAACAAGGTTACAATAAAATTTGACCAACATACATAATACATCACTTAAAACGAAATTACAACCATAACAACTCAAAAGAAAGTACAACTTTTTATGCTTTCAACATGCCTAGTACAAGTACCATATAATGAACTTACGGGAAATTAGAGCTTGATGATTCCAATCCCTCACCTTCTACAGACTCGAAGTCGTCCAAAAGAGACTTGCCTTTTAAGTAAATACCTAATCTTTTAGGCTTAAAAGGATTATGAGATATCAAGTAACATGGTGATTGACTCTCTTTTTGTTCCCATTCAATCATCTCTTCCAACGAGTAAGAATTAATTTCTTTCTTTATCTTTTGGTGACTTCTAAGTTGTAAGGTTACCTCAGCGTCAGACTCATCAACACACAAGTTTTCCAAATAGTATTCAGTTACCTCCAATTGAGGAATATGAGAAACATACACCTCAAGTAAACCATGAAAGTTAGCCATTTCATACATTTTTTCACATCCCTATCATTTTCCACAATAGTCAATCCTTCTTCTAGGCTACAATCGGGTTTACAATAAAACCAATGCCAAATATCTTGTTCTACTTTCTCAATCAACAAATCACAAAATTGCTTATAAGACAACTTATTAACCTTAGATATCTTTAATTCTAAAGCTTCTCCACCATACTTTAAAGGATAAATCAAGAAACAACCATCGTAAAAAACATCTAACACGATTTCATCACATGAATATGAATTCCTGCATAAATTTTTTGAAAAACCAATTAAGATTAAAAAAACAATAAATATTGTAAAGTCAAATAACTAATATTAAATAACATACACAAACTCTCAAAAAACTATATCGCTACATATTGTTGAGTCCGACCCTTCAGAAGACATCTTGTATACAAGTAAGGATACTAAGAAATTGTATCAGGAGTGTAAATAAATTGATTGTACAAGCTTATTTATGATTATTAATGGTCAAAATCTCTCACACAAAACATTACTTATATATATATATAAGGTACTTATTGGTTGTTGGGGTAATTTATGATTATTAAATGTAAATTAAGGTATATAGTACTAGGTAGTTATGGATATTCATTATTTGGAAAGTACGTTTAAGGTTGTTGAGTTTATTTATGGTTATTAATGGTCAACATCACATTAACTCACAAGTTGAGCAGTTGCCAGTTGAACAATCGTCAGTCGAGTAGTTCTCTCACACAAAACACGCTTATATATATGCAAGGTACTTATTGGTTGTTGGGGGTAATTTATTATTATTAAATGTAAATTAACTTACTACTATTTATTAATAGTCAACATCACATTAACTCACAAGTTGAGCAGTTACCAGTTGAGCAATCGTCAACTGAGTAGTTCTCTCACACAAAACATTACTTATATATATGCAAGGTACTTATTGGTTGTTGGGGTAATTTATGATTATTAAATGTAAATTAACTTACTACTATTTATTAATAGTCAACATCACATTAACTCACAAGTTGAGCAGTTGCCAGTTGAGCAATCGTCAGTCGAGTAGTTCTCTCACACAAAACATTACTTATATATATGCAAGGTACTTATTGGTTGTTGGGGGTAATTTATGATTATTAAATGTAAATTAACTTACTACTATTTATTAATAGTCAACATCACATTAACTCACAAGTTGAGCAGTTGTCAGTTGAGCAATCGTCAGTCGAGTAGTTCTCTCACACAAAACATTACTTATACATATGCAAAGTACTTATTGGTTGTTGGGGTAATTTATGATTATTAAATGTAAATTAACTTGCTACTATTTATTAATAGTCAACATCACATTAACTCACAAGTTGAGCAGTTGCTAGTTGAGCAATCGTCAGTCGAGTAGTTCTCTCATACAAAACATTACTTATACATATGCAAATAATGGGTGTTAGTATTACTTATTGCTAAAAAAAATAGGTGAATCAAGTAATGAGTTTAGTTTATTTTTTGTTTTCGGAGATCTAACTTATGGTGTTAGTCTAAAAAAACAAATTACGTACGATCAACTAGTTGAATATGTTAAGAAAAAGTTCAAGTTTAATGATACGTCCGACGTCATGTTTACTTATAAAGTTGGTACAAGGTGTGTCCACATTGTAGATGATGATGTTGTCAATTTTTTTGCCAAAAAAATTTGCAGCTACAAAGGTACGAAACATACTCTTTTTATTGAAAGGCTTGACAAATGCTTAAATTCTAAACCTTCTTCTTCTAAGACCTTAGGTTTCGATCTTAACGCTCCTTTATTTTCTAATGATTCAAATTTTCCTAAAAGTGAAACATTCGAGAATAAAAAGGCAAACAACATGTATGAAAATCTTTGGCAAAAAATACATTAAAATACATTCCTACTGCACCAAATCCGCAACCTATTATCAAAAGCACAATAAACACAAGTGTACATGATGCACGTGTTTTGAAAAAAGGTGATAGATTTGATAGTAAAGAATTATTAATGTATGAAATTGGTTATAAGGCTCTTTTAGATGGTTATGAGTTTAAGACTAGAAAATCATATACAAAATGATATGATGTAATTTGTAGGAATGATGATTGCAATTGGAAAATAATATCAAGTGCGTACAAAGGTAGTACTAGATGGGAAATAGGTAGCGTAAATGACCATCACACTTGTCCTAAAACACAAATAGGTATGCATCACCGTAATGCTACAGCAAAATTGTTGGGTCATTTATTAGAACCTAAGTTGAAATAAACAGCAGAATCTACAAGGAAAAGGACATAAAACAAGACATATACATGGACATGAACATTGATATAAGTTATAAACAAGCATGGAGAGCAAAGAATGTTGCGTTGGAATATATTTCGGGTTGCCCTGTGGCATCTTTTACACAGTTACCGTATTATTGTCATAATTTAGAGTTGCAAATGACGTAACTGTTACACACATTGAGATTGATGATGAAGATCGTTTTAAGATGGTTTTTATTGCTTTTGGTGTTATGGTAAGTATTTATATAATAACTATTAAGGAAATATTTTTAATTGTAATTTGTCGTTAACTAATTGTGCCTTATTTAATTAGATTCGGAGCTTTAAATACCATATGCGACCGTTGATAATAATTGATGCAGCACATCTTAAAGGCAGATACGAAGGCACAAATCTGTTAGCGGTTGGAATGGATGGCAACAATCAGATTATACCAATTGCCACCGGTGTGTCTCAAGGTGAAACTGGTCCTTCATGGACATGGTTTTTGTCGAAGTTGAAAGAATGTATAGGGGAAATTCCAAATTTGACTATCATATCTGATAGACATGCAGCAATCTTATCGTCTTGTGAAGCTGTATTTCCAAATGCATTTCATGGTTATTGTTGTAGGCATTTGATGATGAATTGCAAATTGAAGAGTATTAAGATGCAGTGTGTATTCTGGAAGATGTGCAAAGCTTACACTGTTGAAGATTTTGGAATGGCAATAAATGAACTTCGATCAAAAAGACCAGATGTATACGAGAAGTTGATTGAAGCGGGTGTTGAAAGGTGGTCTAGGGCATATTGCCCTCGTGATCGTTACAATTACATGACGTCTAACTCAGCTGAGTCAATCAATAGTTTAACAAGAGATGTCAGAAAAGTTCCGATTACAAACCTAATGGAGTGGTACAGAAAGCTTGTGCAAGGATGGTATTGTGAACGTCGGGAAAAATATAAAGGTACGTATTTAATAAGTTAATTTCACTATAGTCAAGTCATAGTCGTATTTAGTTGTTTGTATTGATTTTTTTTGTTTATTTAGATGGACCATTGGATGAACTGAGTGATTGGGCTAAAGCAAAAATTAGAAAAAGAATGCAAAAGAGCCTTAATTGGGTTGTTGTTGGAATTGCTGTTGGCAGAGTTTACGAAGTAGATGATCGTCGAAGGATACAAACTGTGGAGTTATGTAATGGTACATGCACATGTCGCAAATGGCAAGTTTCGGGGTTGCCTTGTGGTCATGTTTTAGCTATATGTGGAGTTATTGGATTAACAGATTGTCGTCGTTTGGCGAAAGGATGGTTTATGAGAATTGCTCTTAAAGGTACTTACCAAGAGTTGGTATATCCTGTGGGAGAAGTTTCTAGTTGGCAGATACCTAATTACCTGCCTGTTGTTAAGTCACCACATATGGATAAGCAACCATCCGGTAGACCAAAGAGCACGAAACGTATTAGATCTCAAGGTGAGGAACCGGTTACAATCAGATGTGGAAGGTGCAGGGCGCGTGGTCACAACCGACAAGGGTGTAGGGAAACCATTTCATACAAAAAAGTAAGTTATTTATAATTATTTGAAATCTTATTACTTAGGGCTGCTATTATTACTTTAATAACTCGTTAACACATTTTTTAGGAAAGGACATATCCTAGAGGAAGCTCACAGCAAGTAGATGACTACTTACCGCAATCAATGCTGTGGTCTTTTGATGCTGTCAACTTGGATGACCCATGATGCAGCATATTTTATGTTTTTAAATGAATGGAAAGACAACAATGTAATAAATTTAGGATTTCTTGGTCGACACCTACTAGAATGACATTGTTCTATTTTTTCCATCACAAATTGTCTTAACCGAATTTACACAAAAGAAAATAGGTTCTGACTTGTACAACAGGTGCAAATAGTTTCCAAAAGACACACATGCAACTTGATAATAGTTTCCAAAAGAGACAGACAAGTTTGATACACAAACTAAGATGGACAGATGATCTTGTGCTCGAAATAAAATTTGACCATTTTTTCTCGATAAGCCAAGGCCATCTGGATTGGATCTTCAACCGCCAAAGGGATCCCATGAGCTAACCTGTATATACAATAACACAATTAACTAAGTTGTAGATTACATATTTCTATGATTAATAATGTATATAAGTGAATCAAGTAGCTACTAACCTGTAAAGAAATAGGCATACAAACACGCCACAATCACCAAATAAACCACCCTGCTGGGGGACATTCTGTTCTTGACTAAACTTAATACTATAGCTGTTGGGATCGATTCCTTTGCTCGCAAACACACCAGTACGGTGTAGAAGAACAGGCAGCTTAGTCTCTAAACAACTCCTCATCTTGAGATACCACGGACGATATTCAACACCTTCAATGTTTTGACTGTCATAAAATGTGACATTTCCAGATTGTATGTGAAACTGTGCAAGAGACCAATGTCGCTTGGGTTCATTTATAGGAATGAAGACCTACAAATGTTTGAAAATAATCATTGACAAAAAGATTTATAAATAACGAATGTTGTGCTATCACATGGGTTAACATAAATACCTGTTCCACATCCCTCCATGCCATGGGGTAAATTTCATCAGTCACATAAAAGAACGGCATTGAATCTTGAAGTAGAAGAGTAAGAAAGTAACAGCTAACAATAGACCAATCATGACATGATTGCCTAAAATGCCACATGTACCACACCCAGAGTTCAATGTGCTGAAGTTAATAAAAAAACAACTCTAATGATGATCCACATATATGTGTAAGAAAAGTCGATATTAAAGTGTTATATTTACTTACATCGTCAAGTAACCACCCTAAACGCTTATCGTCAAGCCCAATTAAAGCATCCCAGAAACGCCCATCAACAGAAATATCATTGCACCAAGGGAACTTGCAATGACGCCAACTAGATTTAATAAGAAACTGTGAAATCTTCATGCTCTCCACCAGCTTGTAGAATTTCATAATGTCGACTTTGATCCTTTTGTTTCATTTTGTTGCTCTTTTGTATCATCAAATCTGTAATTCCCTACAATCTTCCACTATTTGATGATGACAAAACAAACAATGTTCTTGTACGAACATCCCCTGAAGTTGAGAAAGTTGAGATCATGGATCTCCCTGAATGAAACAAAATCTTCCTTTGTAAACTGCTAACTGCTTCCCATTAACTTAAGATCTTCCCCTTAAGTTATACTCTACATGTCATGCCACCACAGGATCAACAAGTTGCTTTCATCTTTGTACCTTCTTCCCCTTTTTGTCTTCATCCAATAGGGAACTGTATGCAACTTTGATACTAGCAGTAGTAATAATGACTAGCAGTAGTAAAAACCTTTACCTCAATGCCACATGTAAATGGTTAAACATTTTAACAATAAGCTTCCCCTGAAACCCATATGTTAACCATTTCTTGAATCTTTAATTCTGTAGGCTCTATGTAATGATCACCGATGAAGAAAACTAAGTATAACCAACTTGATGCTGAAGTAGAATAACCCAAACTTGTGTCTTATATCTTGTACTATCCACGTGACGTCAAACTTATAAATAAATCTGTGAAATATAAGTAGATCGCAACCTTTTGACAAAAATCGTCATCTTCTATGAGACACATACCAAGTGATAGCAAATGTACGCATTGAGCACCAGAAGAGAAATCATACACCTTTGCTAGATTTTGACAAGTCTTCGTCACAACATTGAAAACATAAACAAGTTACCTCCTGCTAAAAGGTATGATAAAACACAAACCCAAATAATTCCACTTCAACTTTAAATAGGTGATAAATAATCCTCTTTGTAATCAATTAAACCAATAAATACGAGCCTTTAAACACCAAAAACCAAATGTTGTGTTTTTGTTTTGTCCGATATCATCGTGTGTGTCGTGTCCCATATCAGACATAGCTAGCAGTACAAACTTTTATTGCAAGCAATACTAATTTGTCAACTGGCAGTATAAACTTTCCAATGGCAGTACTAAAATTTAACGGACTGTACTAACTTTTTGCAACAGTACAAACATAATAAATCCCATTAGGCAGTACAATGTGTAAACACTTTGATCCTTTTCATAAACGAATTCAATTCCAAATAATTAAAACCGTTAGAAACATATACGTACCCAACTTGAGTCATTGTGTGCGCCTTCAAATCTACCTTGTTAGTACCGTGACAACATAGTATCGTAACAGCAGCATAAACATAAACCAAGAGCAAGCAGTATAAACTCTTTAAAGAAGCAGTACTAAAAATTTAACAATTAGCAACACTTTATCTATCACTAATCTGTCACTAATGTGCATTCTCCTTCCTCCCATATTTTTAGCGACACTTTATCTGTCACACAACTGTCGCTAATGTGTCACAAATTTGGATTCTCTTGGCAGTACAAATTTGTAACAAGCAGTATTAAACATGAACGAGCAGTAGTAAGAATTCTTCAAGGAACAGTATTAAGTAGTAACCTTGGCAGTATTAACTGCTAACCTTGATCGAGCAATACTATCCACGAATACACGAACCATCAACCTGTACCTGTAGGAATTTTATCACTCAAATCCCACGATCAAAAATCATAACCTTCCAGTAGACATCATTCATCTTTTTCCTGTCTTCAATATTACACTATGTAACCAATTTTAAGATAACCAAAAGACAATTAAACCTTACTAGAGGTTAGGGTTTCCAGTAGGCACAATTCGATCATCAAGAGATAACAAACAAGCAGTAGGGTTTCGTTACAAAACCAAACATAATGAAACATAATCAAGAATGTTAAAACCTTTGAAATCACCAAGATGATTATTCCAGTAACACAACTTCTACATGAAAACTGTTTTATTGAATTAGGGTTTGGTGAAAACCCTAATTCACCGATTTTGATACTATGACCAAAAACAGAATTTCATCTCTTTTTAATCTTCAAAACATAACATAGAAACACCTTGTAGATCCTAGATCGAGAGCCACCAGGATCTGATACCAATTATAGAGATCGATAAGACTCATCTAGGATATGTTTTACAGATAATATAAATATGCAGTGGAATATAAAGAACATTATATTATCAAACAAGGTTTTTATTCCATGTGTTTCCACCTTGCCCCAATTCTATAGCTTGGGGCTACTAACTACTAACTATTAGTCCTAGAGACGTCTACATCTCTAGGTTGTGCACACTAAAAACTATATGCCTAGGACTCTTTATATAGGGAGAGTCCAAGACTTACAAAGGAAGTAAATCAATAGATAAGGAAACTATTTAAATCTATTTAAATCTTTCCTAATCTTTATCTTCAAATCTTTGACCAAATCTTCAAGAATTCTTCATGCTCTCCACCAGCTTGTAGAATTCCATAATGTCGACTTTGATCTTTTTGTTTCATTCTGTTGCTCTTTTGTATCATCAAATCTGTAATTCCTAACAGGGTAAATTTCATCAGTTGCATAAAACAAAGGCATTGAATCTTGAAGTAGAAGAGTAAGGAAGTAACAACTCACCATTGACCAATCATCACACGATTGTCTAAAATGCCACATGTACCACACCCATAGTTCAATGTGCTGAAGGTAATCAAAAACACACAATCAAAAACAACTTTAAATGTGAAGAACAAAATATATTCTAAACAAAGTCCACAATTGTTTTTTTATTACTTACATCGTCAACTAACCAATCTAAACGCTCATCGTCAAGCCCAATTAAAGAGTCCCAGAAATGACGACCCACAACAATTTCAGTGCACCAAGGAAACTTGCAACGATCCCAACCAGATGTAATTAGAAATTGCTCCAAATAATAATGCAGTATATTTTGTCGATGCATTTGGATGGTCGCTTTAGATCCTAAACATAGCACATAAAACTAATTAACATATTTACATAAAAACATATTAGGAAAATTAAATAATATTTATAAAAGACATACCTCTTTCCACGGTTTGAGATTTAGACACATCTGAATCATAAATTCATCAAGCATATTATTTTGCTTTTTTAGTCTATCCATGCCAAGGACTTTTTCAGCTGTATCTTCTTCAATAGGTGGCTTGAGAATATCAACATACCTCCTCTTGTTTATTCCACATCTCTCTATAGCAACTTTCATGTGAGTGGACTTACTAAAATCTATACTCTTCTTGCTATTGGCTTCTTCCAACATCAATTGCAACCTTAGTCTATTCTGCTCTGCCACCCTATTTTTTTAGCCTCTAGCTTTTGAGCTTTCAAAAAATCATACTGTGAAAGATATTTGTCTACTTCAACAACATCATTCTGCGTAAAGTTATAAGACAAGTAAGTATAAAAGTTATAATTAACCCATAAACAAAACCATTGATAGTTGAAGTAATCAATTACCTCATCAACCAAATCATCCAAAGCATCCACCAAATCATTGACAGCATCCTTGTTGGCTGATGGATTTGTAGAATCCATATATTTAAAAAATGGTTCGCCATCTTGATCACTCCAATACTTGTCACCAAGATCACACTGCTTACCAGATGTACTATCCTTGTGCTTCTGATTTAAGTCTTTTTTTAGTAACAACCTGCATTTGTGTAAAAACTAGAGCTATATAGAAACCTGCATTGGTGTATATAAGGCTCTATGTAAAAACTTACATTAATAATAGTCTCTAGTTTGTAGACGCGTGCTTTCAAACTCTTGATCTCTTTAGGTAGAATCATCAAACTGTCACATAAACCCTCCAAAGCCTTAACATGATATTTTAGAGAAACTACTTTAGGACAACTCTATAACAACCTGCAATTTTCACCAATGTAATTATCCATCTATTAAATTAGATGCAATGTAATATCCATCTATTATAAATATATCACCTTCTTACAGGGAAATTTTTTGCTTTATCTCATTATGCAACATAACTTGCATCTCTAAAGTAAACGAGCTCACGCAACCTCTATCAATGCCATCTATATCTATGTTTATATCATATAAACATCCTAATATGTCAAGTCTATATCTTAATATCATTTTACTAAGTACATTATCCATTTAACGTACTTTTCAAAACGTTATTTCAAAACAAGCATTAAACGTTAACGTTTATATCAAAACCCTAATTATATGTAATGTATACATATAAAATGAATGTGTAAGCCTTCAAGCATGTGTACAAGTGTACAATGCATAATATTTGAATTATATTTTCCCTCCAAATCAATGTACAAGTCTTAAACACACAATGTACAAGCTAATCATGCCTAAAAACCTAATTAGGCCATTTAAGCTCCTAAACCATGTTTAAACTTTACACCACTTTAGCACAAGGTACAAGTACTTAATTCATGACTCCTAAACCCTAATCTATCCATAATCTTAACCCTAATCCATGTTTTAAAACCCTAAATCATAAAACAAAACCCTAAACCCTAATTTCACTTAAACCTTAAAACTAAGCCCTAAAACCTAATCCTAAACCCTAAACACTAATCCTAAACACTAAACCATAATCCTAACACTAATCCTAAACCTTAATCTATCCTAAACCCTAACCCTAACTCGATCTAAACACCTAAAAACCCTAAACGAACCCTAAACCAAACCCGGCACCACTTTTCTTTATTTTTGACTCATTTTTACTCCTAAGCTAGCACCCTAACACCTCAAGCACCTCTATGACGCACCAATTAGCCACCCAAGTAGCTTACAAGCACCTCCTGTAACACTTCTCAATTTCAGATCATTTTACAACTCCTATTATTTGTCACTATTTATTTTGGTCCGATACGCGTTTGCTTTTTAAGCTAAATCGCGTAGACTAGAAATAATCATTTAACGTAAACGGTCACCAAATAAATTAAGGTTTACGTCAAACAAGTGTTATATAATTATTAAGAAGATAATTATTAAATCTGCGTGTTTTATTTTTATTGGTCACGTAAAAGGCTTACGTTTCGCAATAAAATACATTTAGACACACCCCGTAAATACCTGGACTTACCTAGACTCAAACCAATACCCACTTTTAATCCCTAAACACAAAATTTATTATATTTTGTGTTGATAAACCCATGTTGGCCGATTATTGGCAAATGAAACCCATAAACCTTTTGTCACATGTGCTAAATCAACTAGAAATCTTCCTAAGTACTTGTACATCAAGGTTTTAATTAAGACTTGTACTAAATGTCCCTAGTTAGCCTAAATACACAATGGATAATAACCTTTTGCTCTCTTTCTCTCTTGGATACCCACGACACAACATACATATATACATAAACCATAAGATTTCAAGATCTTAGGTAAATCTTGTACCAAAATCTTGTAATTAAGGAATGTACTAGTAAGGTATTATCAAAACCATTAGAGAGTAACTAGAATCCTCAAAACCACTATGTGGCGACTATAAAGGCACGTTTGGTTAGGGTTTTGAAGACGTATAAAGCCAACTAGCTCTAAGCCTATATATATACCCATGTACATTGACATTTAACACTCTTGGAAACTCATGAACACTCTCTAAATCAAAACCGTCCTCATTTCTCTCTTTTGCAAACCAGGTCATACATAGCCGAACCCATATGCACCCTAAATTCATTCCAAGCACTCAAGGATTCATCTTAAGCACGTCTAAGGTCACACAAGGGGTATTGAAAGCTTTAAAGCTCGGGTTAACGCACACACAGGTGTGTACACGAATCGGGTTGCTTGCCTAACTTGTAACAAAGCTTTGGGACCTTTTGTAAATCGCATACAAGCATAAACACTTCATTTTATAATTGTTTTCTTCTTATCTAGTCATATGAGTGGTATGTGCTTAATTACACATACCTTTTACCTTTAAAAATAAGCTAAAATAACCAAAAACGGACTTAAAATGCCAAATATATGCTTGTTTTGCTAATTGTATTGTGCAAGAACGGATAACTAAGAAAAAGACGAAAAACAAAGCCAAAACGACAAAACCGGACTCGGAATGGAAAAGACTGTGAAAGACAAAGCCAAATCGAAGCCGAAAAGTCAATCAAGTCAAAAAGTCAACAGAAAAGTCAACTGGTTCAAAAGTCAAAGTCAACCCCGACAAATCCAAAAGTAACATGTGAAAAATATAAGTTTGAGGGTTAAATTTCCAAACCTCGAAAAACTTATATTTATAAGAAGAAAAAAGAAGAAAAAAAAGAAAAGAAGGGTCCAAACTGCCATTATTGGAAAGTCACACTACAAGGGTAAAAACTGTCAAGCGATCCCTTAAACGTTGTACAACCAAGGACAGTATTGCAAAGAGTTATAAAACTCTTGGGACTTAACGTGCCAGTCCCCAAAGTTATATAACAAAAAGGACCATGGTTGCAAACCAACAAATAACCATGAGGGGCCAACCTAGCTCAAGTTTCCCAAATCTCACCACTCTGTTATAACTCTCAATACCAATTTTCTTTTCCCCGCTCGTTTTTCCTCCCAACACACTCACGGGGTCTACAAACTTGTTTTAAAATAAAACCTCTATAAACCTCCACCACCACCATGGGTAAACCACTCCCCCCTCCTCCACTAACTTTCCCAGCTGTAAGATTGCCAAGTTGGCAATCTCACAAGAAACGAGCACAAATCAATGACCAAGATTGATTTTTGAAGATTGAAGGGCTAAGATTAGAGGCTGTGAACACTCTCACAAAACAAACACACCTGTGTTTGTGTGTCTACAAGAAAGCACAAGACAAGAAAGAGAAGACACAAGAACCAAGTCGAACTTCCCTATAAAAGCAAGTGTAAAGCCATTGTGGCTGATATATAGTTTTTAAGTAGTTTTCAGTGTAGTTTTTAAAGTAGTTTAAAGTGTTTTTAAGTTAATTTCTTTTATGCACTTGTAATTCTCAGTTTTAATGAAAATTTAAGCTATTTTTACTCAATAAGCTCTCAATAAGCTCCTTTGAGCTTATTCTTGTTAATAAGCTCAAACTCAGTTTAAAATTTGTTAAAAGCTCTTAAATATTGTTTTCAGTTGAATTTAATTCATAAATGTTCAATTGAGGTTGATTTTGGAAGCTTATGAAGAAATAAGCTAATGTTAGCTTATTGAGCTTTTAGCTCAGGGAATAGAGGCAAGGTGCCATTAGGTTTCAAATTTTTAAGCCACTCACTCAGATAGAGTGGCTTGGTTCTGAGACAACAAAAAAACCAAGGTTTCACTTCCTAAATTTCATTCTAGCTTAATTTTAACTTAAAACATTTGCTTATTTACTCTCATTTCCTGTCAATTCTTTGCAAACATGTTGTTTAGACTTGTTATTTATCTGTTTTAAGTTTTCATTGAATAAATTTTGTATAATCTTAGTTTATCTTTTAAAACTGAAATATTAGTGTATTAAGCTAGTAGAGAAACTAGCTTAATCTCATTAATAAGCTGTTACTTTTATTGTTAAAATAGTTTAAGTAGGTCAATATAAGTAGAAGTAGATAAAAAGTTTAAGCTGTTTTAGCTTTTAATTAGATTTTAAGTGCATTTTAGTTTGACAGTTTTAAGTAAAGGGGTGTTTGGGTTAACATGGAAAGTGGGTCAAAACAGGTTGTGGTATGGGTTATGGTCACTTGGTCAATTTAAGCACAAGTGTTAAGCTACTTTTAAGCTGTTTTTAAAAGATTTTTAGTTGGGGAATTGTTTTTCAAAAGTCTATCAAACCTCTTTTGAAACTGTGAAGTTTTTAGAATACCACAAGTGCTTATTTGGATAAGCACTTGTGGTTTAAGTTTTAGCATTAAAAGAGTGTGTTTTGTGTGTCTAAAAAAGACTGTCAAAAGCCTTTTGTCTTTTGACTTTGTGAGTCAAAAAACCACAAAGGTCTTTTGATCACAGTTTCTAAAAACCAAAAGGCCACTTTCACCACCAAAAATAAGCAAGTAAAAATAGTTTTTAAAAGTTCAAAATTTGTGTACAAGTCTATTAGCTAGAGTACTCAATCTGTTTTTAGTTTGCTTTTTAATTTGAGCTTATTTGACAGCTTAATATAAGCTGTCAAATAAGCCACTCAAGGCTAGCTTAAATCTCCCCTGGTGCAAAGGGGAGATTTTAAGCCCCTTTTTCTTTGGCTCTTTGTGCACTTAAGCCCAAGTTATTGGCTTATTTTAAGAGCCTATAAGCTCTTAAATAAGTCCCTTGAATTTCAGCTTTTGAGAAGCTTATTTGTTGGCTTAATTTGAAGCCCAAACTTGCCTTTTGGCTGTTTTTGCATAACTTAGGCTGAGGGATTGCTTATTTTTGATTCTGGCTTATTGAGCTTATTCCATAAGCTCAAAATTGTTTCCTAGTAGATTTTTAGGTTAAGTTAGATAGATAGTTTGCTTATTTCCCTTAGGTAGCTTATTTGAATGCCCATTTTAGCTTTTAGCCCTTTAAACTTTGTTTAAGCTTTTCTGTCATAATAAGCTTCCCACAGCTTATTTAGTTTAGCCTTTCCTTTTCTTTTTAGCTCATTTAGTTTAGTTTAGACCACTTAGCTTATTTTAGCTTTTGTCTTAGCTTAATTCGACCCTAAGTCCAAAAAGACTTAGCATTTTTTGCCTTTAAGCCCAATTAAGCCATTCAGCCAACTTTAAGCTTATTTTTAGGCTTATTTATAGCTTTTCATAAAAAGCTCTAGAAGACAAAGTTGTTAAGCCCCACGAGCTTAACAACTTTGCTTCTTTGAGTTTTCAAAAAAAAAATTGATGAACTTGAAGTCCAAGAAAGAACTTTAGTTCACCCATCATAGACATCTCAAAGTTATTTTTCATAAGAATTGCAAATCGTTTTGAAAAATCTAGATTTGTAGACCTAAAAATGATGTCATTGAAATATACTTGGACAAGTAATATGTCTCCCCTGTGACGTCTTATAAACAAAGTCGGGTCAATAATACCTTTAGTAAAATGATGTTCAATCAGGAATGAAGACAGTTTGTCATACCATGCTCGTGGAGCTTGTTTGAGACCATATAGAGCTTTCTTCAACCTGTATACATGGTCGGGAAAGTCTGGATTGACAAATCTATCTGGTTGGTCGACATAAACTTCCTCTTTCAATGGACCATTAAGAAATGCAGTCTTAACATCCATCTAAAAGATTGTAATGTTTTTATGTGCAGCAAATGAAATGAACATCCCGACGGCTTCAAGACGAGCAATAGGAGCAAAGGATTCCTCAAAATCTATGCCTTCTTCCTGCTTGTAACCCTTCGCAACAAGACGAGATTTGTTTTGAATAACAATGTTTTCTGCATCATTTTTATTCTTCCAGATCCATTTGACAGCAATGATGTTCTTTCCATCTGGTCTAGGAACTAGTTCCCATACGTCAAGTCTCTTGAATTGATGCAGCTCATCTTGCATAGATTCTATCCAGCTGTGATCTGACATAGATTCTTTTATGTTCTTTGGCTCGAAGGTACTGACGGTTAATGCATACATACATAACTCATGATCACAGGTTTGGATGGGTCACCAATTACTTGTTCCAAAGGATGAGCTTTTGTCCAAATGTGTGTTGAGGGTTGTACTTGGTAGAACTCAAGCATATTTGATGAATCTAGAGCTGTTGATGACTTGGCTTCAATAAAGTCTGGATCATCATATAGAGTTATTAACATATTGCCATCAAATTCTGCAGAGTCTTCTTGATTTGATCCATCAGCATCATTCAAGGAGATTAGAGAAGTTTGTTCTTCGGATGTAGTTACAATGGGAGGAGCCTCATATTCTTCAACAATGATTGAAGATGTCGAAGGTGAGTCTTCATGATTATGAACTTGTTGTGCAGTAGAATTGATGGACATGTCAGAAGATCTCTTCTAAAAGTATTCTTCGTACATTGGCCCGAACAAATTATCCAAATCTTCTTTAGACAGAATATTCATTGATTTGACTGATGAATAATCATTAATGAATCATCGTGAAGCGGGTTCTAAACTGTCATGTTCAGAAGCGTGTTGTAAGCTCATCAAACTTGACATGGATGGTTTACATAATCTTTTTGGTACGTTGATTATATATTCGAAAACCTCTAGATGTTTTTGAATATCCAATAAAGATTCCAATGTCTGCTTTAGGTTTCATCTTTCCAAGATCATCTCGATCATTTGTTGGATAACATAATGAACCAAACACATGAAAATACTCCACATTTGGTTTTCTGCCATGAAGAAGTTCATATGGAGTTTTGTTGTACCTTGTATGAATTATTGACCAATTTTGAGTAACGCAAGTGATGGAAATTGCCTCGGCCCAAAGAAATTCTGGTAATCGTGAAAATATAAGCATTGTGCGTGCAACCTCGATAAGAGTACGATTGCGTTTTTCAACAACACCATTTTGGTGAGGCATTCTGAGCAGTTGAAAATTGTTGCATAATGCCTAATTTTTCATAATGAGCCTTAAGAGTTGCGTTTTTAAAGTCAGTGCAGTTGTCAGTTCGAATCTTGTGAATTTTGGCGCCATAATTCAACTGAACTTGGGCAATAAACTTCTTTATTATCTCTGGGGTCTCATCTTTTGTGTGAAGAAAATATATCCATGTGAATCGAGAATAATCATCAACAATCACAAGAATATACTTCTTTTCGTTGATCGATGCTACCCTTATTGGCCCGCGTAATTCCATATGTATCAATTTCAATTGGAATTAGTACTTGGAACCAATTTAGGTGGATGAGAAGATTTCTTGCTCTTTCCGCGCTCACAAGCAGAACATAGATGATCTTTACAGTATTTGAATTTCAGAATACCATCAACCAGGTCATGTTTGGTAAGTTCGTTAATGGTACCAAAGTTTAGATGTGAAAGTTTGCGGTGCCATAACCATGACTTTGTCGTAGTGGCTTTGGACATTAGACAAACATGTGAAGAAGCACCCATTTCTGAAATGGAGATAGTATACAAATTGGATTCATGAGCTTGGTATGTGCTTAATTACACATACCTTTTACCTAATAAAACGAGCCTAAAATGACCAAAATATATCAAAAATGCATTGTATTTGTGTGTTTTATGATTATGTTGGGCAGGTAACGGATATTTACTAAAGGACAAAAACGAAGCAAAAACCAACAAAACCGAGCACGGGAATGGAAACAGCGTGAAAAGTCAAAGCTGAGGACATGAGCATCTTATTAGGCCAACCCGTACCCAAGTTACTGGGCCGAGTCAGCCCATTAAGCCCGTCTTTTAAGCCTTTATATAGTCCAAATCCATTCCATAACCAAACCGGCCCAACTAAATCCTAAAACCACTTAACACCCACCCTCGTTAACCCTTAACTAAAATACCTTTAAACCTGTTACACCGTTAGTCCTCAAGGACTAACACAGTTAGTCCTTAACTTGTTACACCCTTGGTCCCTACAAACCATTTTGCTCCTAACCCCGTTACAAATCAAACAACCAACACCCCTAAAACCATTAACCGGCCAAAACCCAAACACTATTTACCCATCCCTTTTACTCTTCCTTGTAACCCAACAAAACCCACTCACACCCCACTTAAAACATCCCCTAGAAGCTGACAAAAGGGGTGCCACCATGGCAATCCTATAAAGAGTTATTGGTTGATGGAACATCAAATCAAATCAAGGGTTGAGATGAGAGCAAAGAAGCACAAAGAGGATTCAAGGGCTGAGATTGAATGGCATGGAGAACACTCACAGAAGAAACACACTTGAAGACCTAGAACCTTCCTCCTTCATCTATAAATAGAGGCCATTATGCCACAGATTAGGCATCTAGTTTTTTATCTATCTTTTATTGTAATTTTCAGCTTAAATTAGTTTATTGTATTTCTTTTAAAAACATTGTATTCAGTTTTAAAGATTAATGAAAGTTTAAGTTTTATGCAAAATCTGTTTTTATGTTAATGAAATTTATGTTTTGAAAATGTTTGATAAGCTCTTATAAGCTCTTGTTCTCTTTTACTTAAGTTGTTTTACTTAGATATAAGCTTTTCCATAGCTTATAGTGTTTAAGCTATTTTCACTCAAAATCCACACCTAAAATACCTCAGCTTATTTGGATGATAAGACCTCACTAGCTTCTTTTTAAACAAGCTAGAGCTTGTAGAAAAGCTCTAAGAGCAGTTTATGTCCTTGTTTAAGCAAAGGACTTAGTAAGTTTTCATTTATACCTTTTATGCTTATTTACTGTCTCAGCTTATTAGACTGCTTATTTTCTGCTTTTTACTGTTTATTTATGCATATTTATGTTGTCTATTGCTTATTGATGCTTGCTTATTGTTTAAATCTTCTTTGTTCATGTTTTTATATAAAACTGTCTTATTTAGCTTAAAACTGCTTATTCTATTTGCTTATTCTATTTGCTTATTGTTAAGTGCTTATTGAAGGTTGTATTTTGCTTATTAAGTCTTAATATTGTTAGTTTGTCATCTTTTTTTAATTTTTTTTAGCTTAAAACAGTTAAAATCAAGGTTAAAATGCAAAAACAGTTTATAAAGAGGTGTTTGGGACAAGCAACACTAACCCATGTTAGCGTTGCTTGAGTCTCATTTGGCTTGAAATCCAACTTTTTTGATCTCTATTAAGTTTTTTTTAACATGTTTTCAATAGTTGTTAAGTTTTAAAATTCAATTTTAAGGTTTAGTCTATCATTTCTTAGAATCTATGGGTTTGAAACTTACTCAAACTGCTCTTATATAAGATTTGTCTTAATCTATTTTTAAGGTCTTGTTTATGCTTCATTTTGGTCCTAATATGCAGTAGAAACAAAGTGTAATAGGTCTGAATTGTCATTTGTGGTTTTGGTAAAAAACTATTACAAGTTCAGATTTTCAGTTTTAAAAGCTTAAAAGTTACTTTTCAATATCAGGTTTAGATAAGTAAATGGAAGTTTTAGGTTCTGATAATTAGTGCACAAGCTTATTGTTGTATAAGATCAATATGTTTGAGCCTAGTTTTGGATTTAAAACTTATTTAGTAGCTTAAATATAGGGTTGCAGTTAGTACTTTAGTCTTTTATAAAAACTTGAAAAACCAAAAAACACAAAATCTGCCTTAACTGCCATTTTCATTAGCCTTTATTCTAGATTAATAGTGATCCAAAATGCTTAAATATTGCTTAATCTAGTTCTTTGTAGTTCAAGCTAAATCTGTTTTGAAGTTTTAGACATTAGCTTATAGCTTAACTGGCTTAAAAATTAGCTTAAAAGTGCCTTTATAATTTGTTTTCATAGCTTTTCACAATAATGGCTTATTTGATTTTTGAGCTTTCCAGCTTATTGAAGTGCTTATATTTCATTTAGATTTGCTTATTAAGTTTGGATTAAGGTGCTTGTAGCTTATTTGGCGTAGTTTTGAGCTTATTACAGCTCTTAAGCAAAATCAGTTTTGACTTAAAGCTTTTAAGCTTTAATGTAAATCTGTGACTTGTTCAAGCTTATTTCTGGCTTATTTTAAGTTTCTAAAGAAAGTTCCTTTTTTAAAAAGTTCTTATTTTAGTCTTATTTAGCTTTTTCATTTAAATTTTTTTGCAAAATAAAAATGTTGGGAGTATAGGGAAGTCTCAGTTTCAACCCGAGACCTCTACCTTAACCCCCAACACTTTAACACACTGGCACCCGCTACCATCTCGCCCTTGGGACTTATCTGTTTTAGTTTGTAACCTTTAATATTTTAAGCCTTAGTTTCTAGTTAAGCTTTCAGCCCTTTTGGGCTTATTTCCAGCTTATTCAAATAAGCTGGTGAACCCGTTTTATTTTTCTTAAGCTTAGAATAGATAAAAGTACTTTCTTTAATTTTTCCAGATTTTTATAAATTAGTTTAACATTTTTTTATAATATTTTTAGATTAAATTATTTTTTAATTCATAAAAAATTAAATAAAAGTCAAAAAAATATAATTCTTTTTTCTAAAATTATTTTTTATCATTTAGGACTTTTAGAAATTAAATTTGCATTTTTAGGGTTAAAATTTGATAATTTAGGTTTATTAGTCGCGTTTTAGGATTCCCGTTAATCGTTTTCGTTCTTTAATCTTTAATTGCTTTAGTTTTTAGTTGCATTTGCTTGTTTTTGCATTATATTTGTAGAAATAGAAACCAAATCAAACCTTGATTATTCAATCACTCGATTACCAACTTAAACGTGATTCTCAAATTTACACTTCGTTGGGACTACGACCCGGAAGGTTTTGAATTTTACTTTGGTTAAAATTTATTTTCGTAAATCCTTTTGGAATTCTTATTATATACTATAACTGATATATCACAATTTGTGTTAATCAGAGCTCCTGTAAGCAGATCATATCCTTCCAAATTTCGCACATAGCATGTTTTTGAGCGAAAAGCAACTTCTATATCACCGTCACAGAATTGTCCTACACTGAAAAGGTTATGTCCTAAGCCTTCAACATAATATAAATGACAAACTGTGATGTTGCATTGTACATAATCGCCATAGCCTGGGATTGCTGCAAAATGATCGTTCCTAAAGCGGACTGTGCCCATGAATTTCTCAATGAAATTTTCCAGCTGTGTACGATCACCAGCCATATGCTTTGAACAACCACTATCAACAATCCACAAAACAATTTAAACTACCTGCAACACATAAAGATACCACATATGGACAAGTGGATGATTTGACCACCCATTTTTTAACTAGAACCGATGACTCAATAGTAGTTCGACTATTAATAACATTCGGTGGCATTTTAATAGGTGACCAACCAACATTTGGTTGCAATTCGTACCACTTTTGCCACATTCGACTAGTTCGAGGACATGAGGGTTCATATAAAGATTCATTAAGGATTATTCTAAAATAGCCCGTCCTATGACTCATTTGTTAATGAAGGGACGTCCAAATTTGACTTCTCAGACGAATGCATAAAATCATTTGACTTACTCTCGGATAAACTTATCATCGCTCCAGTGATCATTGCCCCTAATTGGGATTTATATTTTGAGTTAAGATTAAAGCACGAAAACAATAACGGGAATCTAAAACCGAGACTTAAAAACCTAAATTATCAAATTTTGACCCTAAAATTGCAAATTTCAAATCTAAAAGTCCTAAATGATTAAAAATAATTTTATAAAAAAAATTATATTTTTTTTATTTTTATTTTATTATTTATGAATTAAAAACCTATTTAATCTAAAAATATTATAAAAATATTAAACTAATTTATAAAAATCTGAAAAAAAAATTAAGGAAAGTACTTTTATCTATTCTAAACTTAAGAAAAATAAAATGGGTTCACCGGCTTATTTGAATAAGCTGGAAATAAGCCCAAAAGGGCTGAAAGTTTAACTTGCAAAATGGCTTTAACAGAAAAATGGGTGCAAACTAAAACAGAAAATACCAAAGGGCGAGATGGTAGTGGGTGTGTGTGTTAAAGTGTTGGGGGTTAAGGTAGAGGTCTCGGGTTTGAAACCTAAGACTTCCCTATACTCCCAACATTTTTATTTTGCAAATTTTTTCAATGAAAAAGCTAAATAAGACTAAAATAATCACTTTTAAAAAAGGAACTTTTTTCAGAAACTTAAAATAAGCCAAAAATAAGCTATGCAAAGTGACAGAATTACTTAGAAGCTTTTAAGCTTCTAAGTCTTAAACTGTTTTTGCACAAAAGCTATTATAAGCTAAACTTAGACCAAATAAGCTACTAGGACAATAAACCATACTTAATAAGCTAATATAATCCTACTATAAGCACTTCAATAAGCTGGAAATCTCATAAATCAAATAAGCCATTATTGTGAAAAGCTATGAAAACAGATTATAAAGGCACATTTAAGCTAATTTTTAAGCTAGTTAAGCTATAAGCTAATGTCTAAAACTTCAACACAGATTTAGCTTGAACTAAAAAGAACTAGATTAAGCAATATTTAAGCATTTTGGATCACAATTAAGCTAGAATAAAAGCTAATGAAAATGGTTGTTAACACATATTTTGTTGTTTTTGGGTTTTTTCAAGTTTTTTTAAAAGACTAAAGTACTAACTACGGCCTTATATTTAAGCTACTAAATAAGTTATAAATCCCAAACTAAGCTCAAACAGATTGAGCTTATACAATAATAAGCTTGTGCACTAATTATCAGAACCTAAAACTTCCATTTACTTATCTAAACCTGAGATTGAAAAGTGACTTTTAAGCTTTTAAAACTGAAAACCTAAACTTGTAACAGTTTTTTTACCAAAACCACAAATGATAATGCGGACCTATTACACTTTGTTTCTACTGCATATTAGGACCAAAATGAATCATAAACAAGACCTTAAAAACAAATTAAGACAAATCTTATATAAGAGCAAAATTTGAGTAAGTTTCAAACCCACAGATTCTAAGAAATAATAGACTAAACCTTAAAACTGAATTTTAAAACTTAACAACTATTGAAAACAGGTTAAAAAAAACTTAATAGAGATCAACAAAGTGAGACTTTGGGTCAAAAGAGACTCAAGCAGCACTAACATGGGTTAGTGTTGTTTGTCCCAAACACCCCTTTATAAACTATTTTTGCATTTTTAAACTATTAGAGACTGTTTTAAGCTTAGGTTTTCAAAAACAAATTATAAACTAACAATAATAAGGTCTAATAAGCAAATTTCAACAGCTGATAAGCACTTATCAATAAGCTACTAACATAAGCAGTTTTAAGCTAAAACTTAACAGATTTTATATAAAACTTGAACTAATGATATCTAAACTAAAAATAAGCACCAAATAACAATAAACAACACAAGTAAACAATAATAAGCAGTAAAAAGCAGAAAATAAGCATTAGAATAAGCAGTTGCAGTTTTAAGCTATAAAATGGAAAAGTTAACTTACAAAGCCCTTTGCTCAAAACAAGGGCATAAACATGCTCTTAGAGCTTATCTACAAGCTCTAGCTTGTTAGAAACAAGCTGGTAAAACCCATAAGCCCGTCCAAATTTGGCTTATCATCTATATGAGCTTTTGAGTGATTTTTGAGTAAAAATAGCTTGGACACTATAAGCTATGGAAAAGGTTATATGGCTTAAGTAAAACAGCTTAAGTAAAAGAGAACAAGAGCTTATAAGAACTTATCAAAACATTTTCAAAACATAAATTACATAAACATAAAACAGATTTTTCATAAAACTTAGAATTTCATTAACATTTAAAACTGAGTACAAGCTTTTTAAAGGAAATACAATAAGCTAAACATAAACTAATATAAGCTGAAAATTTACAATAAAAAGATAGATAAAACTATATCCCCTCATGTGTGAAAAACACCCTCTATTTATAATGGTCTTCAGAAGCATCTAGCCCTTTGAGGTATGTTTCTTTTGTGAGAGGGATTTGAGAGTGCTCTCCAAGCCATCAATCTTAGCCCTTGAATCCATTTGTGATTCTTTATCTTTGATCTCAGCCCTTGATTTGATTTCATGTCCCATCAACCAATCACTCTTCATAGGATTGCCAAAGTGGTTTGTCAGCTTCTGGGAGATAGGTTAAGTGGGGTTTTATGGGTTTTGTCGGGTTGCAGGGTATAAATGTGGGAGACGGTGAATAGTGATATAGGAGGGAAAGGGGAAGAATACACAGTAAATTTTGACCGAGTGGGCAGATATGGTTTTGGGCTTTGACTTTAATGTTTGAATGGGCCAAGACTTATTTAATGGATTTGGTTTATAAAAAGGCTTAAAAGATCTAGGCATAATATTGTATAGTATTAATCTTAATGGGCTGACCCGGCCTATTAAGTGGGTACGGGTTGGCCCATTAAGGAAGAATATGCCTTTGGCTTTGGTTTTTCGCGCTCTTTCCATTCTCGTGCTCGGTTTTGTCCATTTTACCTTTGTTTTTGTCCTTTTCTGAATATTCGTTACATGCACATCATAAATCATAAAACACACAAATACAATGCATTTTTGATATATTTTGGTCATTTTAGGCTCGTTTTATTAGGTAAAAGATATGTGTAATTAAGCACATACCATAGACTTTAGAACTTGGCCCGTATATCATTTTGAGACCTAATTGATAGTTTAAGAAGGCAACACTTAGGAAATCACCCAAATAGCCTATATGTATGTGTTTATCGACTTGTTACACTGACTTGTCGTCCTCCCATGATAAAACCTTTTGTTGCACTCATTATTAGTGCAAGACACCCCTAGATCAATCATGTTGAGCCAATCTATGTTTTCAACCTACTCTAAATGTTTCGTTACACCATTTCACCTTAGCCTACCCTGTAGTCTTTATTTTATTTGTGTTGAAATCTCTGGCAACTTAAGTCCATGGTTCAGAGGAATGGGAACGAAAATTATATGCATTCGTGGAAGATCGATCAATTATGATCTATAAAGACCCCCATGTATCACCACTTTTGACACTGTTTATCTTAAGTAGGCGGATGTGCATATAATATCGGATGTTGCAGGGGCAATAATTAAAGATATAAACTCCTGTAACATTTGCATATTTATCATGAAGAAAGGGTGAAACATAAATCCACCCAAGTGCTAAAAAATATAAAGATGGTGCAAAATAATAAATGAAGCTAGTAGCCCATTATTGCACCAAGACATCTCAGAGAAATGAAGCTAGTAGCCCATTATTACACAAAGTCAATCCAATATTCATGAAGAATAGAGCTAGTAGCCCATTATTAAAGATCATATTTTTGAACTTAGACTCTTAGACCCATGGATGGACAGTGGTTAGTTATGATAACCTTAGTGTTAGCCTCAAATATTGAGTCAAACAATGAAGTTCATTCATTAAGAATATTAAGTCTCGGTCATTCAATTATGTAACGTTGTAATAGGCTAGAACGGGTAAACGGGCTTGTTGATGTAAGCTAATCGGTCACGTGTATCGAGCATAAGCCCAAGTAATCCCGAGCCCGGCCCGTAGAAATACCATAGACATGTAAGCCTCATGGTTTAACTATAAATACCCTTCTTTAAGGATGGAGAAGGTGTTGGTTTACTTTGTAATTTTTCACTAGTAATCAACAATTCTATTTTTCTCTCTACTTTCTCTCTCTCTTTCTCTCTCTAAACTTCTTCTTATCCTCTTTCTATTTTTCTTGTTTAATTCGTGTTCTAAGTTATGAAGTGAAGTGATTACGGGGTTCTAACATTTGGTATCAGAGCCTTGGGTGGATAGTGATTGTTTTGTGGTTTAATAAGCTAAATTTTGTGGCTTATTGTGTTCATAAGATCACGACTCAAAAAGATTTAAGCTTTTTGGTTTGTTAACCTTATTTTCTTCTTGCTCTACTAGTTAAACAATTTCTAGTGTTGCCATTTCATGTTCTAGATAAGCTCCAAGTTAGATTTATAAGCTTATTTAATTCGGCTTATTCGTTTGTCTAAGTGGTAGTTTGGTTGTTCTTGAAGATTAACAAGAAAACGTGGTGTTGTGTTGTTAATATTCTTTAACTCACTTAGTTTATAAGCCTTTATGGCGTATTTGATTAGGTTAGAGCTTATTTAAGTAGCTTATTTGAATTTTTAGCTTATTTTGAAATTAAGTTTCCTTGTGGCGGTTTGCAGTTAACATTGGTTTTCATTGTGGTGGTTTAACCTAGAGATAAGGACGTTTTGTTTGTTTGCCAAGTATTCATAAGAAAACAAAGAGATAGAAAGCGCCCTTGTACTTTTTTAACCTATTAGAGGTGGCGGTTTGCCAAAGACAGCAGCGGTTTGCTTATTGATATTCAGGTGGCGGTTTAGCACAGGTGTAGTGGCGGTTTGATACAGGTACAATCAAAGAAATTCAATATTGGCCAAAAAGAAATGAAACTCTATCCATTTCACCACTTGCCAGCGTTTTGAAATTTTTTTAAGTGGCGGTTTACTGAAACAGTCAAGGCGTCGGTTTGATATAGCTCACTTGGCAGCGGTTTGTTAATGCTTTTAGGTAGTGGTTTGTTCAACCAATTTAGCCAGCGGTTTGTTAGATTTGAAATACCAGCGGTTTGATAAATATTGGTGGCGGTTTGACCAAAATTTTGGTAGCGGTTTGATATAACTTTTTGGTGGCTGTTTGACTTAGCTTCTTGATGGCGGTTTGCTAACAAACACTGAACCGAATTTCAATTTCACTTAAGCCAACTTCGGTAATCCAAATTCGGTAAAAGACCAATTTCGATGAACTTAAATTTTGGACAAAACGGACCTTGGACTTTCAAAGACAATTAATTAACCTTAACAAACAACGAACCACAATCACAATCAAGGACTTAAAAGACATTTAATTCAACTCAAACACACCTTAATCACTCAATTAACATTCACGGTTTTTTATTGATTTTGTAAAATCCCGCGAAAGACTAAATCCTATTCTCGGTTTTAATCATAGACTTGTAAAATCCTGTGGACGTTATTGTATTCATTTTACCACAACTTCAATCACAACACATCTACTTAAGATCCTTTAATCATTTTCACTTCATAATTCTACAATCATTCATCATGACTACTCCAATTGTAACTTCCACAACCGATAGTCAAATGCATAACAACATCATGGCAGCTGGTTCAAGGGATCGTCCACCAATGCTTGCAACAGGACGATATGCACAATGGTAATCACGTTTCTTACGATACATTGATACAAGACCAAATGGTGATGCCCTAAGGAAATGCATTCTTGAAGGTCCTTACACTCCTTCTACTGTCATAATTCCAGCTGTACCTGCAACGGCTAATTCTCCAGTAGTTCCTGAACGAACAACAGTTGAGACCGTCTTGAATATGTCTCCTAAAAACAAAGCTCATTTTGAATCAGAAAAGGAAGTGATTCATTTGATATTGACTAGAATTGGAAATGAAATATACTCAACTGTTGATGCATGTAATACAGCTCATGAAATGTGGGAAGCTATCAAAAGGTTACAACAAGGTGAACCCCTCAACATTCAAGATGTCAAGATAAACTTATTTTAGGAGTTTGGAAAATTCACCTCTCACGATGAAGAATTAATAGAGTCATATTACACAAGGTTTTACAAGCTGATGAATGAAATGATCAGAAACAATTTGATAGTTGCTACGATGCAAGTCAATGTTTAATTTCTTCAACAACTTTAACCATAATGGTCAAGGTTTGTAACAATTGTTAAGCAACAACACAAATTAGATGAAGTTTCATATCACAAGCTCTTTGACATTCTGAAACAATATCAAAAGGAAGTTAATAAACTCCATGCTAAAAGAATAACCAAGAATGCTAACCCATTAGCACTTGTTGCTACTGCTCAACCATATCAAGATCCTTATTATCAAACATCAAAGTCTCACAAATCATATGCACCAACATCAAAAGCCTCACTTTCAACCAGATCTCATGCAACTATAAGACACAAAGGAAAAGATATAGCCAAACTAATCACACCTCCATCTGAGTCAGCTTCTGAAGAAGACAGTGATCCTGAACAAGCTCGGAAGGATAAGGAAATGCAGAAAAATTTGACACTCATTGCAAAGTATTTCAAGAAGATCTACAAACCTACCAACAATAACCTCAGAACTTCCTCAAATACCAGAAACAAGAATATGGACACTACTCCAAGATACAAGAATGACAATCAGACTAGACCGTTTAGGAATCAGAGGACAATGACTGTTGCTAGGGGTAGGGAAACTGTAGGTGGTCAGGTAGTGCGGTAGTCTAGGATGCAGTGTTTTAACTGCAAAGAATTTGGTCATTTTACTAAGGAATGCAGGAAGCCAAAACGGGTTAAAGACTCCACGTATCACAAGGAAAAGATGTTGTTGTGTAAACAAGCTGAGAAAGGTGTTCAACTTCAAGTAGAGCAATCTAACTGGCTAGCAGACACAGATGAAGAGATTGATGAACAAGAGTTGGAAGCACATTACAGCTATATGGTAAAAATCCAAGAAGTTCCTACAGCAGACTCAGACACTGGTTCTGAGCCATTGGAACAGGTATAATACAATATTGGATATAATGTGTTTGCCAATGAAATACAACATTCTGAGCAATCTGAATCCATTAGTAACACATGTGTAGTGGAAACGAGTGATAGTAATGTCATTCCTGATTCACCGGATATGTGTGATAATGATATTCAGAATGACCAAAATGCTATAGAATGTGATGATGAGCGTGTTACGCTTGCTAATTTAATTACAAATTTAAAACTTGATGTCGATGAAAATAAAAAGATTCAAAATCAATTAAAGAAAGCAAATGCATCATTGACTCAAGAATTGTCTGAGTGCAAATCTATTCTTGCGGAAACTAGTAGAACTTTGGGCGAATCTAATAGTATTCAGGACAGTTGCACTTCAAAATAAACAGACTGAGTTTGAGAGGTACAAGATCCTAAATGACCGTACTGTTGACTATGAGAAACTTGAAAATAAGTTAAATAAAACTCTAGGTCTATTAGCTCAAAAAGACATTGACATAAAAGAAGGTTTAAAACTTAAAGCCTACAAAATTTCAGTTGTCAAAGAGAAACACGATGAGTTAGTCAAAGAGAGTCTTTTAACTAAGTCACATTACGAAGGTCTTGTCAAAGAGAAAATAAAGGTAACAACGGATTTGAAGCTTAAGGAAGAAAAGGATATTGACAAAATGATTTCAATGGAAAGGCAATTAAAGTTTTTGAATGAATTTGTTTACAAAAGGAGTCAATCAATCCAGACCATTCATATGTTAGCACCCAAATGCCCAGCATTTAATGGAAGACCTACCTTTGCAAATCCTATGTACCTCAAATAGGCTCAATCTGAGATACCATGTTTGTATGAGATCCCACATGACCAATCTGATCCTGCAAATAGACTCGTCCCCGATAGGGAAGAGACACTGACTCTTGAAAGAGAGAGTCAATCAAAATTGAATAAAGACTTAGTGAAACCCTATGACTACACAAAGTTAAATAGTCTTTATAAAAAATTTGAGCCCCTGACACGGGAATATCTTGTTTAGTTAGCACATGCAAATGAAGTAAGGAAGAAAATGTGGAGAAAATCTTTTGTGAAAACAAAACCAAATATTTTCAAAAACATCGATTTCTTACTTGTTTCCAAATCAATAAGCAAAAGTAGACAAGCATATAATGTCATGACGAACAACATAAATCATCTTAGAGAACTTGTCGATCAAGCTTGGGTAAAACATTCAAATGATCATTTTTGTGCCCCAACTGCTTATGATATGGAAATCCTAATAAAGACATGTTTGATGCCTCTTGCCCTTAAGACACAGAATGATATTTTCATATTTGTTCATGAACTTAAGCAAGAAATGCATGCTGATTTAAAGTACGTTGAATCCCTTGAAAAAGAAATTGACGAACTTGAATCTGATAAAGCAGAATTTTCAAACATGTATGATATGCTCTTGCAAGAATGTGTGTCTAATGATGTTATATGTTCTTATTTGCATTCGTTATCTGGTTTAGATACGCACGCAGAATTGCAATGCTTATATCTTCATAAAGTCAAAGAATGTGAATGTCTTGCACAAAAGCTTTTGAAACAAACTAAATTTGTTAGTAAAGAGTTTTATACTAAGCTTTTACGAAGTTTTGCTAAATTAGAAAAACACTCGATTTTTCTTGAACTCGCTATACAACAATGTCAAGAACAACTGAAAAATTACACATTTTGAAAAGAAAAAGCGAAACGTGTTTCTAAAAGAACGTGAACAATATTTTGAAGTACAATATTTGAAAGCTAAATTGCAAGACAAGGACATTTCCATATGTGAGTTAAAGAAACTTATTGAAAAATGGAAAGGAAAATCTGTGGAAACTAAGTTTGATAAACCATCTGTTGTTCGAAAACCAAATGCTCATAGGATTCTAAAACCATCAGTTTTAGGTAAACCGGCTCCTTTTTCAGATTCTCTTGAGAGAAAATATTTTTCAAAGACAAAGTCAGTTCCAAAAACTAATGTGTCATAAGGTTTATTAAAACCAGTCACTACATAGACTTTGCCTCAAACAGCAAGACAAGCTGTAAGAAACACAAATGTAATTAAACCAGGCATGTATCAAATTGACACTAGGACAACACAAACTAGAGCACCACGGTTGCCTCAGACTTATAAGGATACTAATCCTCATGTGACTACATCTACAGGAGTGATTCACAAAACTAATGTTAGCAGACCACAGCTTAGGAGCACTCAAATGAAAGATAAGGTCATGTCAAACACTAGTCAAATGAAGTTTAAGAAGACTGAAGTAGAAGACCACCCTAGGATTTCTAGTATTTCTAATCAAAAAAAGTCTATAACTACGAGTAATGACAGTTTAAAATCCAGAACTTTGAATGTTAATGTTGTTTGTGTTACTTGTGGAAAATATGTGCTTAATTCGAATCATGATGCTTGTGTTTCTAAATATTTGAATGACGTGAATGCTAAAACTAAGAAGCCTAAGGTAGTGCCTATTAGTACTAGAAAACCCAAAAGTCAAGCGAACAAATCTGTTGCAACACACCGTAAGAAAAATGTTGCATCAGAATCCACTGTCCAGAATTCCAAGAGTTACTATAGGATGTTGTATTAGAAAACCAGTAAGGCATGGAAATGGGGGATAGAACAACAATGCCCATTAGGATATAAATGGGTTCCTAAGACAAAAATGAAATGGGTACCTAAAGATAGGAATGAAAGTGTGCAAAAGAGAGTTAGTTTTGCCATAGATAATGCATCTAGGATAACTAATGTCTTGAAACTCACAAATAATGTAGGATCCAATTTTTCATGTATTCCATCGTCCTCTAATTCTCTTGTAGATTGTACAACTCATCCTATTCATTGTTGACTCTGGATGCACAAAGCACATAACGGGCAATCTACCGCTACTGTGGAATTTTGTTGAGAAATATCTGGGTACCGTTCATTTTGGCAATGATCAATTTGCTCCAATTCTTGGTTATGGAGATTTGGTTCAAGGAAATATCACGATCAACAGGGTTTACTACGTCGAAGGTCTCCATCACAATCTCTTCTCGGTTGGTTAATTTTGTGATGCGGATTTGGAGGTTGCTTTTCGAAAATCTACGTGTTTCGTTAGAGATCTTCAGGGAAATGATTTACTCACCGATAATCGTGGATCTGATCTCTATACAATTTCTCTTCAAGAAACTACTTCATCAACTCCAATCTGTCTCATGGCTAAAGCCTCATCAACTCAAGCATGGTTATGGCATCGAAGACTTTCTCATCTTAACTTCAACTACATCAACCTGCTTTCGAAGAAGGATGTCGTAATTGGTTTACCAAAGTTGAAATACGTCATGGATCAACTATGTTCCTCTTGTGAAGTGAGTAAAGCAAAAAGAAATCCATTCAAGACAAAGACTATTCCAAGTTCAAAAAGACGGTTAAATTTGCTTCATATGGACTTATGTGGTCCAATGCGGGTTGCTAGCATAAACGGGAAGAAATATATTATGGTAATTGTAGACGACTATTCCATATATACTTGGACTCTCTTTCTACGATCCAAAGATGAAACACCAGAAGTTTTAAAACATTTTCTCACTATGATCCAAAGAAATCTTCAAGCTCTAGTAATTTATGTTCGAACTGACAGAGGCACTGAGTTCTTAAACAAGACACTCAATGCATTCTTTAAAGAAGAAGGAATTGAGCATCAAACTTCTACTCCTAGAACACCTGAACAGAATGGCGTTGTCGAAAGATGAAACCGCACTCTGGTTGAGGCTGCTCGAACGATGCTCTCAGCTTCTAAACTTCCTTTGTTCTTTTGGGCTGAAGCAATTGCAATTGCATGCTATACTCAAAATAGATCAATAATCATCCCAAAACATGAGAAAAAAGGCATATCACATCATCAATGATAGAAAACCTTCAATTAAACACCTTCACATCTTTGGTTGCATTTGTTATCTAACCAGAGATGGTGAAAATTTAGATAAGATGAAAGAAAAAGGGGATCCGTGCATTCTGGTGGGATACCCTACTCAGTCAAAGGGATATCATGTTTACAACAAGAGAACAAGATTAATAGTTGAATCCATACATCTCAGATTTGATGAGATCAAAGAGATGTAAGAGACGTCTGTTGCTAATGACACTTCAGGCCTCGTTCCCCAACGACAAAAGGCGTCAGATTATGACAACTCTGACCCCGTTCCACCCACAAAATGTTTCCTCCTTCAACAATATAAACCAGTTCCATCCCAGCAAGAGTTGTGATCCTACTTTTCGGTCCTCTGTACGATGAATTCTTCAATGCAGGTACTTCCAGTGCAACAATCTCTTCTCTCCCACAGACAATTCTGCTCAACAAGACATACTACCTTCAACGAATATTCACCTTACATCAGAACCATCAACTCCTGCAAATGTTCATGCTTAGGAAAACAATGATAATCAAGCAGAAGATGAATTTACCAATCCTTTATGTACATCGGTACGAGAAGTTGTTGAGTCTTCCTCACGCAATATTGGTAATTCAAATATGCATACCTTTAATCAACCATATGATTCCGAATACCGATGGACAAAAGATCACCCATTAACTCAAGTTCGTGAAGATCTATCCAAGCTAGTGCAAACAAGACAACAACTTGCAACCGATCCTGAAATGTGTATGTTCGCACTCACCGTGAGTATTGTTGAACCGAAAAACATTAAGGAAGCAATGGCTGATTCTGCATGGATAGAGGCAATGCAGGAAGAGCTTCATCAGTTTGACATACTCCAAGTCTGGGAACTCGTTGACAAACCCTTTGGCAAGAACGTAATCAAGCTAAACTGGTTATGGAAGAACAAAAAGGATGAAGACCAAACTGTAATTCGCAATAAATTACGACTTGTAGCTAAAGGTTATGCTCAGGAAGAGGGTAATGATTTCGAAGAATAACTTGCTCCAGTTGCTCATTTGGAAGCTGTTCGGATTTTTGTCGCATATGCTACACACAAGTCTTTTCTAATTTATCAGATGGACGTGAAAACGGCATTTCTTAATGGTTCACTGAAGGAGGAGGTTTATGTTGCACAACCAGACGGATTCATTAATCTTGATCATTCAGATAAAGTTTACCAATTAAGGAAAGCTCTATATGGATTGAAACAAGCTCCGAGAGATGCTGACCATGCCGGATGCGTTGATACTCGTAAAAGCACTTCTGGAGGAATACAATTCCTAGGTGATAAGTTAGTCAGCTGGATGTCAAAGAAGCAGGATTGTACTGCAATGTCATCAGCAGAGGCTGAGTATGTGGCGTTATCTGCAAGTTGTGCTTAAGTAATGTAGATGAGGATACAACTTCAAGATTATAGCTTCAACTACAACAAAATACCGTTGTACTGCGACTCTCAGTCAACCATAGCAATCTCGTGCAACCCCGTACAGCACTCCCGTACCAAGCACATCCATACTCGGTATCATTTCATCAAGGAACAAGTTGAAAACGGTATAATTGAAATATACTTTGTCAGAACTAAATACCAATTAGCTGATATGTTTACTAAAGCCATACCCGAAGATAGGTTTCAGTATCTTGTAAGTCGAATTGGTATGAGATGTTTGACTCCAGCAGAACTGGAGGTTCTGACAAATGAATCTGCTTGATATTTCATCAAACATCGACATGTACATATTTTTGAAAAAAAAATACAAAAATATAAAATTTCAAAAAGAAAATACAAAATCAAAAAATCAGAAAATGTTTCATAAAAAGAATCTTCTCAACATGTCTCTTGGAATCGATAACATTTACGTGCCTAGAAATGTTGATTAACATCGACACGGGTGTGTAAATGAAGTTCGAGCAGGAGTTTCAAATGCTTTCAAAACATGTCATTTCTATTTTTCTTTATGACTTGTAATCACTCTCAGATTGCAACTCGGACCCGAACGACAAAGGAGAGTGTACATTTCAGTGCACTTATCCTTAACGTTAGAAGATAAGTCTTCTAACATGATGTTTTTCAAAAAGTTGAACATAATTTTTCAAGAATTTCTCGCTGACGATTCATAATCTTTCAAAATTGTGTGTTCAACACTCCATCCCTCATAAAGTTTTCCAAGACAATTCTTCTACAATTGGTGTCATTTTCAAAATGAGTCAATGTTTGAGGGGGAGTTTTTCGAAAAACAAAGTTTTAATGATTTTGGATACATCATCTCACGACAATTCTTATGTATTCAAAACATTATCAAAAAGTCTCAATAACATATCCATAATAATAATGACTACTCAATAGAGTGTATGATATAAGATGATTAGGTGGTTGAGCATAACTTTTCAAGAATTCTTCAATGACAATTCATAATATTTTAAAATTGTGTGCTTAACAACACTAACCCTTAATTTTATATTCATTTTACAACTTGGTATTATTATTTTTGGTGTCAAACATATGTAAAATTGAGGGGGAGCAAGTTAAGGTTCCATATAATTCATGCTAAGTATAATAATATTTATCCCATAGTATTTTCATGACAAATTTTAATCACAAGGTATTTCAAAAACTAAGTGAATTTGTATTTAAAATAAGGGGAGAAATGTAATTAAAATGTGATCTTAAAAATAATAAACGATCTTATCGACTCAAAGTGCTTGATACTCTTTGGAAAAGGTTTTATGGTTTCGATCTCATACCTGACAACATCTTAATTCATGACGATTCTGAAGTCATAAGGTGGTTATGTTAGGCATTAGTCCAATGATCCAACCAGAACTGGAGGGATCTACCCAAGGACACTCCATAGTTAGAAATAGCAGTCCTTAGGTATGATTGGAGATGAATAAGTATAAAGGAATAATGTCAACTAAGATTGAGCTAACACTAGAACAATTACAACAAGGTGTTAGTAATGACGTCTTGGTAAGCATTAAAGGGGTTGAAGAATTAAAAAGAAATGTATAGATAAAGGGTGTAAAGAAAGTGGCCCTCCACACAACTTAGGTAGAAACCGGGTCAATACATAATCTATCGATTTTTACAAAGATGAATTCTGATATTGAAGACGACATCATGGACCCAGTGATGCAATGCACAACCCTCCCCAGCCATTCGAGTTTCTCTCAACAAAAACTTGTCTCATTTGTCACGGAGATACACACGACTTCTATTAACTTTCTCACTCCAAGTTAGTTGATATTGAATAGGTGGCAATCTGCTCCAGCCTTCGAGTACTAAAACCAAAACGCACTAATCGAGTCTAGAGCCAAGAGATCAAGAAAATAAATCTCATTAGGTCACTTTCCATGACAAACACTTGTTGAACATCATTAAGTTCACAAGCTGTTAACAAGAGTCCTACGCATTATCCTTGTGATTTTGCCAGAACATCTGAGTGATACTTAAGTATTCACAGTGAAGATAGAAATCCTGTTTGATCCAGCATCAAACAAGCTCTTGGTAGGTGACTTATGCGATTCTATATGAATCAAACTTGTGTCAACTGGAAATAAATGATGGTGCGATTCAATGTGAATCAAACTTGTTCCAATAAATGAATTAACGGTTTAATCAGAAAGATAGTAACTATATGATTCACTCTTACCGTGTTGTCTGCTTTGAGACGCTTCGGTAACGAGAATAGCTTAAAGTTGGAAATCCTGTCAAGGAGATTCTTCTAAATTGAATATACCTGATCACAGGTTGGTCCTCACAGAACCAAAGGTTAATCCAAGAAAATATGGGCAAATGACAAAGCCATATTCGTTTACACGCTTTATTGCTAACTATTTTATTTTAGGATTCATATAAAGATGGAGATGGAGATGCCTCATTCCATCCGATTACTAAAACCAAAACACATAAATCGAGTCTAGATCCAAGAGATCAATAAATAAATCTCATTCGGTCACTTTCCATGACAAACACTTGTTAAACATCATTAAGTTCACAAGCTGTTAAAAAGAGTCCTACGCATTATCCTTGTGATTTTGCCAGAACATCCGAGTGATACTTAAGTATTCACAGTGAAGATAGAAATCCTGCTTGATCCAACATCAAACAAGCTCTTGGTAGGTGACTTGTGCGATTCTATATGAATCAAACTTGTGTCAACTGGAAATAAATGATGGTGCGATTCAATGTGAATCAAACTTGTTCCAATAAATGAATTAACGGTTTAATCAGAAAGATAGTAACTATATGATTCACTCTTACCGTGTTGTCTGCTTTGAGACGCTTCGGTAACGAGAATAGCTTAAAGCTGGAAATCCTGTCAAGGAGATTCTTCTAAATTGAATATACCTGATCACAGGTTGGTCCTCACAGAACCAAAGGTTAATCCAACCAAAACCGGGTGAATGACAAAGCCATATTCGTCTACAAACTATATTGCTGACTGTTTTATTTTAGGATTCATATAAAGATGGAGATGGAGACACCTCATTCTAGCTAAAGTCAGATTCATTACCACATGCTCATACTCAAACTACAAAGGCATACTATAAGCATCAAGATTCAAGAATCATAAAAGCTCAAGAATTAAAGACAAAGACTTCCGCAAAGTCTGATATTAAAGATAACTCCTCAAAAACCAAGCTTCAGGAGAGATTATTAGAGAGCTTTCAAAAAGGTGCAAAGTATGAGCATGTTGGTCAAGACACAAGATCACAAGGCGGCAAATACGATCAAGACTAAAGGATAAAGATTTAAAGATCTATGACGTAAAGACAAAGTCAAAAGACAATGACAAAGGCTCAAGATCAAAGATCACAAAGCATGAAGGAACAAGCCTACAACATAGACAAAGATCATAAGAGCTTAACGACAAAAGCAATCTCATTGATCTCACGAAGGAGTGTCGCAATGAACTCACTTCAGGGGAGATTGTTAGCCTTAAATATTGAGTCGAACAATGAAGTTCGTTCATTAGAAATATTAAGTCTTGGTCATTCAATTATGTAACGTTGTAATAGGCTAGATCAGGTAAACGGGCTCGTTAATGTAAGCTAATCGGTCACGTGTATCGGGCGTAAGCCCAAGTAATCCCGAGCCCGGCCCGTAGAAATACCATAGGCATGTAAGCCTCATGGTTTAACTATAAATACCCTTCTCCAAGGATGGAGAGGGTGTTGGTTCATTTTGTAATTTTTCACTAGTAATCAACCATTCCATTTTTCTCTCTACTTTCTCTCTTTTCTTTCTCTCTCTAAACTTCTTCTTATCCTCTTTCTATTTTTCTTGTTTAATTCGTGTTCTAAGTTATGAAGTGAAGTAATTACGGGGTTCCGACACTTAGATTACTCTATACTATTTGTTTTGTGTTTTTATGATTAACAACCATTAAATGTGTATCCCGTGTCTATCCTAATCCATTTATCATCTTTTAAAACCATATTACCCTTATTGCATTCAAGGATTATTTAGACCCTAATTCTAACTAGTGCAGATTTGTGTACTTTCCAAGCTTATGATAGAATACATGCTATGACTAAGCAATTGAGCGATCACCCCGAAAATAAGACACTTAGACTAGTGGAGAGTTGAGATACTTTTATCCCCTTTTCGTGAGGTGTTTGGCTTTGATGTTTTCTAGCATAAGTGTTTTATAGATTCATTTCTTGAAATAATTCTCGAGAAATCTTTTTATGAAATATTTTTAAGGTTCTACTTGAGGGCAAGCAGAAGTCAAGTGGGAGGAAATTTGATAACATCAAATATTTAAGACTTTTAGTTGTCATTTTATCCCCTAAATCACCTACATTTGTGTCACTAACACTTGAAAACAATATATTTTCAGTTATTTTGTGGTTTTCAGGTAAAATACTGATATTTAGCAATTATGGAAGTAAAAGGACAAATTATGTAATTATTTACAAGACGTTATGGCGTAAACCCTTCCAAGGTTACGCCATAACAAAATTCCATGCTGAAACACAACATTCAAAGGACGATTACGACGCAATCCATTTATTGGTTATGCCATAATCACATATATGGAAGGAAATCATGACAATATTTACTGTTACGGCGTAACAAGTCATGTAGTTACGACGTAACTATATTCAAGGATGGAAATCATCGTATCTTTGGATTTTTGGAATGTGAATCAGCAATTACGGTGTAACAAGATATAAGGTTACGCCGTAACATGTAAATATTTATGGAATGACGTGTTACCATGGTTATGGCGTAACTGGCTTGTGGTTACGCCGTAACACATTCAAAGCTTATAAATTGAAGACGTTTTAGCACAATTCAGGATCGAACTTCCCCTAACCCATTTGTGGGTTTGGGAACAATGTCTATAGCAGCACTAGTGATAGAAGGGAGGTTAAAGGAGCCATGTATCGTGTGACAAATTAGTTTTAGGATGTGTAGTGTTTTGTAACGTTTCTTACATTTTTCCTAAACCTAAGCATGAATGTAATTCGCCTTAATATCCTTATTAATGTGTTTCATTTTAATCTCTTTACTTCTTTTGTTATTATTATCATAATCTGCATGAAGCTTTAAGTTGAAGAATCTTGATGTTAGTCTTAGATCTAGATTACGAGAACGCTAAGTGCTAAGTTACCCACTTCACTTGGATGTTCTCAATTCTTTAGTAGTAGTATCCATATACATTGGAGGTTTGATGTTTACCTATGACATCGGTCTCTTGATCTTGGAACTAAAATTAAGTGTTTTGCAGCTTTAGCACCGGTTTAATTATAATTCAGCTTCGGCCCTTACTCTCGTAAAGAAGTAAGCTTTTACCATTGTTCGATCACTCTGGTAGAAGGCGCGACCTGCATTCGAGTCGCGATTGGGTTAGCATTTTACCACGAGAGGAATCAGTCACTGTGAACTAGGAATAGGTCAATTCCCCTCGGGGTTCATTCCACCTAGGAATCATAGGCCAAACAAGGATGCCCGTCTTAGTTTAGTGTCACCTCAGGTTATGATACTAATAAATTGCACCAAGAAAGGAGTACAAAATTAACTTGATCAACTTGGTAATGGTATACCTTCTATCCTAGTTCTATTTCCTTTATTTTACGTGACAAATTATTATCTTATATTCTTTAAAGTCTTATTTCATTAATAAACTACTCTTGGGACGACCTCGGATTTACCATTCTATACTACCCACGATCGGGTTCTTTGCCCGTTAGTGCGTTTGTAAAATGTAAAACGAGTTGTATAAATGTAAAACTTGGTTAATAAATATTTTAAAAGAAAATACGCATCAGTTATCATAACAAGTATGTAGATTGTATGTTGTTTATATAACTTATGATTCTAATATGATGAACTCATAATGTTGTGATATATGGAAAAGAGTATACGAGTATACTGTGTATGACCGCCATAATCCCCATTATGTGGTTTGTTGTGTTGAGATACTTATGATGTTAATGGTAATTAAGATTTAATTTGCTAGCCTTATATTATACCATTAAGGAATATCATGTCAAGTGGGAGAATGTAAGAAATGTAACATGATAATGTCATGGTCTCCCATATTGATTTGTTGGTTACCAATACTTAAATGTGTAATAAATCAAATACAATATTATGATGAATAATCTTAATGGTTCATTATATCTTGACCGTTACACATGTTGGCATTGATGGACATGCTACCCTAAAAGCCCTATATAAACTAGTCTTCTCCCTACCCTAACACACACATGTAGAATCATTGTAGCTATCCATCAAGCTCTCTACACTTAAGTGGGTCAAGGGAGAGAGACTAGTTTATGCTTAAGGTGTTTTTCATATCATGTCAACATCTGCTACGGCTTTCGGTATGTTGTACCCTCTCATCTTATCTATGTGGTTATTCTCTTATTCTAAGATCCCAATAGCTTAATAGTTTAATGTGTTCATCATGAATATTTGATGCTAATGTCTACATATATAATTGCTTACACTAACAAACCACATTTTTGACCAACAGACTATTTATGATGCATAAGGTCCATCAACGATATATCAAACATTTAATAGTTTCATAAACTTCATATGCATTTTTACCCAAGTTGTTCACAATTAACGCATGACACCTATGTAATGCAGATTCAAAGAGAAATACAATTTAAACCCACCTCTCCAAGTGTCCAAATACCCCTATGAAGATTTAGAAAAGGAAAAGACAAGAAACCGACAGACCTTGCACACACTCTTAGAGCAAAACCCAGCCAACTTTAAGGTTCATACCAATAAAATAACCACATAATATTTTGAAAAATTCATTTAGTAACAAGTGCTCATTGACCCTTGCAGGGCATACGTTTTACATGCGAGGCAACAATCACAACAATAAGAGAAAACAAAGATTGGCACTACCCGTCATGCAATCAATGCAGCAAAAAGTATTAAGAGGAAAATGGCGTCTATGACTGTGAAGACCATGAACAACAAGATCAGCCCACCTACAGGTGCCATATTAAAAGAAAATACACACATAACCAAAACAAATTCCGATAAACATAACTAGATCAATGAGACTAAACCACTTTAAAAAACAGGTACAACTTCAAAGCTACTGTTACTGATGGAAGTGCAGATTCCTAATTCATATTTTTCACACCAACTGACAATCAAGTTACCGGCCATGCATGCTCAAAACTAGCACAGAAGTACAAAAAGCACTAAACCAACGCCAAATACCCACTGAAATATTGGACATCATCGGCAAAAGACATGTGTTTCAAATAAACTTCACTCCTTCCACACGTAAAGGATCAGACGAGTTTACCGTCGATGCTATCTTAAACAATCATCCAGCAATTTAAGCACCAAACAGCACTACGGAAAGCACACCAGGTAATAATACTCAACACAACACAACTCTCAAAACAAAATTATCAGTAGTACATCAATATACAAAATAATTAACAACATATATCCTGATATTATTGGTTGTAGAGAAAGCTCCAACAGTCTAAGCATCAGCCAACAGTGGAAAGATATGGCGTGTATCTATTGCAGGCACCCCACCACACGATGTCATAGAATAAATGGCATAAACCATTGTAACAACCATGGCTGCCCACAAAAATGAATGTGCAAAGCTTCTCATGAGTTTTGTTGCTGATAGAACTAATTCAAATTGATTGCTTCCACTTAATTTTGGAGACAACGCTAAACTTATGACCGGACACAACCAACTTCATTCTTTGTTTCTTACCTAGAGTGGAAAAATCCAAAAGTGAGAAACCAGCTTAATGAAAACACAACCAACTTAAATTTGGAAAGTGAAAAACGCTTCAAATCGAAAATACCAAATCAAGCACTTGAGTACTTTGTGGCAGATTCTTTCTCATGAATTTTATATAATTTTTTCCCTTATGACTCAACATTATGGACCCAATCTATATGATAAAGGAACTTATATTTGTTGATGTTTCTTGCAGCACGAAGGGTGGTGGTCATATGAACTTTGTTATCATAAGAAGTTGCACCAGATTCACATGGAGGATGAAAAGGTACATGTTAATTCATATAACATGCTGCAATGAGACCACATACTACTGAAGGCCATATGCAACAAGAACGATTTGCTGGTAGTTTATTCAGCCATAACACGAAGACTGAACATCTGGGATCGAACGGTGTTGGAACTTACGGTAAATAACATTCTTTCAATTTTTTCTGACACATTGTACTTAAGTCAGTATATATATATATATATTAAGTATTTTCTTGTTCTCTGGTCAGTTCATCAGCGTATATCTTTAGGGAATTCGCTATCACAGCATTCGTTTCTACACCTGCTATAGTACATAAGGGATGATTCATCGTTATAGGCATAACGTGAGGTTACCAACATGCCATAAATTAAATGACATAAATGGAATAGAGAGGAGATTATAATAGCCTTACAATGTAGCAAACAAAATGCGTGGATATTGATTGCAAACTACAGAAGTACATATTCAATAACACTAAACATGAAAAACCAACCCATTAACGACATAAATCCGATTTGAATAAAAAATAAAAGGCAGTTTTAGTATGGTAGTATACCAGCCACCTGTTAACTAGAAGTGAGTTCACGTGCCCACTCTATAATGTCTATGAAACCGATAGAACTACTACAGTAGTTTATGTTTCAAAGTGTATCGATTTAAAGTTAGTTTGTTGATAAGAACTCCATATCAGTGTGCAGGTTTGACATATACCAACTTTGATTTTTTACCTTGCATCATCAAGATTGTGCTTTAGGAAGAAAGACGAGCATTATATGAAACAAGGGCATTTGCAGGGAACTAAAGATTGTCCAAGGTTATCGGGAGAAACCTACCACACATGTCAGAGAAAGCAAGGTACATGTTACTTTTATATCGGTTTATGGTTTGTTTTTCACCTCATTGCAAGTATGTTGTAACTAATTATATGATCTTTTATATAGCCGACGAACAAAGAAGTATGTGAGAAAAGGTAAGCTGGATTAGCCCTTGACGTTACCCCGGTAGAGTGTTGTTGTTGTGGAGTGCAGGTATATGTTAGATTCCTACTTTTAAAATGTTTAATATAGTTTCTACTTTTTCGTTTTATATTACTAATGATTTGTTGACTTATTACAAGTAACATGTGTTTCATGTGCTTGATTCTATGGTTTTGCTTTGTTGCGTGTCAAGAATCTGAAATTTATCGATGTCGAACATGTTCTTAATCTGAACTTTTTTAGTTTGACTTTATATTTTCACTTTTCATTGATCATTGACTATTTGATTTTAGTAACAATTTGGATCAAATAGCATTATGATATAGTAAATGTGTTACACTGTTATTTGTGTGCTACGAGTAATATTTAGTTATAGTGGTCGTTTCAGGTTCCAATCCAACATAAGCTAAATGAATCCCAATCGAAACCACATTTCAAATTGGGTAATATGCATCACACAACATAAATATTTAGTTATAGTGGTTGTTTCACTGTTAGTTATGTACAGTGTAAACATAACAGCCAACATAATACGTCACATGTCCTAAATGTTAGCCACTAGCGGTCTGATGACCCAGAACTAGAAAAAAAAATAAGAAATACACTATTTAGTAACATGTGATTTAGTCGACGAGGTATATGATTTTTGTGAAAGCAAACTTCTGATATCTCAAAAGTTCCATATAATGAAATACTTGGTCGTTATGATGCACGAACCAAAATGAAAAGCTGTGATTTTATACTATTATTTTTGTTATTATCACATCAAATGATAGTTTATAGATTTCTAAAATGGTCATGTTCTTGTCATTTATATGTATTTACTTGCAGAAGTTTTCAATTTCATACGGGGAAATTCCAAAAGACAAATATCTATGCTGAATCAATAGGAAATGCCATCAACTTTAAGTTTTGATAAAAAAAGGTGACTAATGATCGCAATTTATGGAGCTTTGGGAACTTTATAATGCTCAGCTGGTGAATGCAAATTTAACTAGGAAGCTTGAGAAAACAGAAGTATGTTGTTACTCAAGCTTTTTTTGTCCACAACTGATGCATAAGATCTTTTCTAGGAATAAAATAATCTTTTTCTTATTGCACCTTTAGATAGAGCTCTAAGAAAAACTCGATAACTCACAACCCCGTAGTGGAGCACAGGTTTAAAACCTAGCTGATTTAGATGATTGAGGGATCTGAATATCATTATTATGCTAATATTTGTTGGTTTTAAAAAATGCGTTTATTACATATTAATCGTTTGAAAGAAAATGATATTATAATTAAGTGATAAAAACATGATTATATCAAGCCTTAAAGGTTTAGTATGTATCCCCATATGGTGTAGGATAGGGCGCGTTTTGAACAAATATTGTCATTGACAACTAGAGTAAAGTATACACTTGAATTAGGCCACTAGAAAGGGAAGTGATTTGTACACATAATATTTTTGTCATCTACTACTAATGTACAACCGCTGATGTACACAGTACAACACATATATGCATATTTAGTGGTGGATGGCAAAAATAATGTGCGTACAAATCACCTCCCCACTAGAAAACCACGTGCACATTGATATATGTTAGCCTCTAAAAAACAAAATCCCGTTAGTTAATTATATCCTGTGTATATAAGTAGACAACTTGTACTTTGTCTTTCCCATCTTTCTTTAAATGCGTACGCCAAACAAAACAAAAATACAAAACACACACACAAACAATAGCAATGGGTTCAGTGTCACAAGAAAATAATCAACAAACAAATGTATTACTACTTGTCACTGCCGTGGCTCAAGGTCACGTAAACCCAATGCTAAGGCTTGGAAACCTTTTTGCTTTCAAGTAGGGGTGTTAACGAGTCGAGCTTTTAGCAAGCTACTCGAGCTTAAGCTCGTTTATCTCGAGTCGAGCATGAAAATTATCGAGCTCGAGTCGAGTTCAAACAAAAATTTGTGCTCGATTAGTTTCACGAGTCGAGCTTTCAAATCTAATATTTGGCTCGACTCGTTCGAAAGCTCGTTTAATTATTCGAGTCGAACGAGCTAAACGAGCTAGTCAAGTCGAACGAGCTAAACGAGCTAATCGAGCCAAACTAGTTTTTAAAATATTATACTTTAGATGTTTCTATAAGGATTCATATAATAGTTTTAACTAAAAATATGTCCATCATTAGTATCAAAGTAGATACTTCAAATCTATATCCATTATTTACTTGGTCCTTCACTTTTATAGGCCTCATCTTTTCTTCACTTGTGCTTCTCTTTCAATATGGGATGTAATTCTTTTTTGTTTTTCCATTTACCTCAAACATGTAAACACACTACATGTAAATACTAAATACGACATCAATGAATAATCACCATATTTCAAAGAATAATTATGTACTCAAAAAGTTATTATACCATTTTTTATATATAACTTAGTTACAATTTGTTAATATTTGCTTATATTAACTAACCTTGTCATTTTACTATATACCAATTACTAAAATGATTTTTATTATAGAAATAAAATAACTATATTAATAAACAAATCAAACTACAACAAAAAAATTTGAGTATTCAACAAACTAAAGTATATTTACAATCTTAGTTTGGCCCAACAATAAACGATAGTAAAGAACATGTAATGTCGAAACCGGCACTCAACTTTAAGCTTTTGAAGTTTTTTTATTTAATATTAGCTTTTAAAAACATAGATCATACTTTAAATTCTCAACAAGTTACCACTACTAAACAAGTTTTATGTTATTGTTATTATTTATTTACAAAATTACTTTTGATCTTATCAGTATTGTTTTGAGTTTCATTTTGAGTTGTTTAACTTAGAAATTATAATGAAAAATTGATACTTAAAGTTATAGTTAAAGATGCTAGTAAACTTTAGAAATGTATTCGATGAGGCTCAAGAAACCTATAATTGAATTACCATGAAAATGGTTTAAACTTAACATCAAATATACACTGATTAAATGACTAAACTTTTAGTAAGTTCAGAGGCGAGATTGTTTTTGACTAGGTAACACATACATTTAGACGGTTAAGACAAACGATACGAGCCAACATTTGTTTCTTTCTTGATAAAGAAAATACAAAGAACCAAACACATTTAAATGCAAATTCATATTGTCATAATAAACACATGTTGAGAACCTCGTCGCAAGTCGCGGGCAGACATTCTTGTATAAACTAAATAGTACCCACAGTTGTCACGAGAGTTTATTGGTTCCCACGAAACTTTAAATTTATAAACAAGAATTATCGGTTAACTAGGAATACATTCGAGCAAGTATACCCTTGTCACGTGTAGTTAGGGATTGGTAAGTCAAGGTCGTCCCAATAGACTTGGTTGTCCCAAATTAACCTTTAATTGTTTGTTTAATAAGTTTCTTATACAATCGTCACAAAGTACAAGACCAAAATATTTGTCGACTAATGAGTTGTTCTAATCGTTATTGATAATCCTTTCGACCTATATAATCAACAATGATCAACCAAAGCAATTAACAAGAAGTTCCAATTTAACCAAATATGATGTTTTCATCACAATCCAAACAAACACTAATAAGTATCCAAACATCCTTTTATCACAAGTTCTCATGATATCCAAACAAGCATTAAGACATTATTCACAAGACAAGAAACACGGCCAATGTTACAAAGCCAAATACCAAATGAAATAAGACTTTTATTACATCCCATAACTTCTGCAAGTTCCAAGTAACATCAACTAATGGGAGTTTATGAGTGTTTGATAACAAGGATTGATGAAGATGTATGGTTGGTATAAACTATGGTCAAGCTTTGTCTTTCGAAAATGGCGACTAAACCAACCCTCAACACCTCTGGAAATGGGTGAGGGTGGTAGGAGAGAATTCCCCAAGTCAAGGCCAAGTGTGTGTGGATGGTGTAGTAGAATACTTTTCCCCAAGGGTCTTATTTAATCCTGGAACTCCTTGGCCTCCAAGGATCACTAAATGACAGATAATGCAACTAGGGGTGTATATGATCGGAATTTGGGAGTTGGCATATTAAAATTTGTGAAAAACTATAAAGGGCGTTGAATAGTTTACCGCTTTTTAATTTAACGTAACTTTTGTTTATAAAAACTTAGATTCGACTTTATGTGATCTCAATATGTGCACAATATGAACAATACAACTAAGTAAATAAATACTAACCACACTACTTCACATCACTTCACCTAGCATTAACACGATCACACCGATCTAACTCTTCTTTCTATGATCACCACGATCTAACTATACTTTCTATGATCACCTCGATCTAACTATTACACACGAGAATACAATATACACAAATGATTTACAAGATATGATAAAATCATAACAACGTTACGAGAACACAAACTAAACTATAATACTTCTTGACCTGATGATAAGAAGTATTCTTCTCTTGCACTTGAGGAATTAAGCTTGAATCACTTGGAAATAAATGCTTAAGATTAAATGATTAAATGATTGTAGGTGAAGTATAAACTGATTTTAGACAGAAAAGAATGAGTGCAAAAGGTGAGAAAATCAGTGGGGAACAATCTGCTATTTATAGGCAGAACTGGGAGCGTTTTGGACTGGCCGGCCCCCTTATCACTAAGGGGGCCGCCCTAATATTTAAGCGGGCCGCCCAGGCCTGGATGCTCTCTTTTTTGTCTTTTCCAGGGGAGGTGTTTTCTGGAACATTTCTAGCCGTTTTTAGGTAGAAAATTTAAATTCAAAATATTTATTTTGAATAAAATATTTCTTTTAAATGTAAAAAATGTTTTGTAAAAGTTATAAAAATGTTTGTAACATTTTATAAAAAAATGTGAGGTTGAATAAAAATTCCTTTGATCATAAAATGCATTAAGCATTTATTTATTCATACCTTTAAGTGATTTAATTTTCGAAATGAAAATTTACTACTAATTACTTGTTTACGTTTTAATTTTACATTGAGCGTTTTTACATTTTGTGATTATCAAAACGTAGAGAGGTCGAAAAATATTAATAACGTTTTTAGGTATTATTTCTATCAACAATCTCCCCCTTTTTGATGATTACAATATCTAAACTCATTAAATGTAGAATTATTTTTAAACAAGTATTTAGTGAGTTTTATTTCCATTTCTCCCCCTTTTTGTAGAATCAAAAAGGCTTCGTCGAAGATTACGCATTAAGGCGACAGAATAAGTGCTCCCCCTTGATGTTTGCTCCCCCTCATTCGAGGGCACCAAAGAATCGAGCTATGGTAACTTTGCTACAAAAACAAGTTAGAAGAACCAAACAACCATTTCTAACATATAGCAAATAAAAAGGAAAAATACTAGAGCATATTGATAATGTATGACAATTGTCAAGAAATTTGTGTAAACCAATAACCACAAATATATATATCAACTAAAAATTTAAAGACAAGTAAGCGCATAATTAAAACAGAAGACTAAAGACTATTCATTAAACATAAGAATTGTGTATAAAACACAATCATGCATACATCAAATTGAAATAATATGCTTGAAGCATATTAATACAACATACATAAAATTAAACAACAAAGGTCCTAATATTCCTAGAACTGCATAGGACTTGCTTGTAAAAGGTTTGGTTGACAATTATTTAAAAATGGCTAAACATGGTGCATGTCTAGTTTGGAGAAAATGATGGTGGTGGTGGCGAATTAGGTGGTGGTGTTTGTGAAAGCATGTGTTCAATGTAAGAAAACATGTATTGGAGTTCATCTCTCAATCCAAAAATAAAAGTACGGTTGTGAATGCAACGCAAACATGAATCTTCATGAGCTTCAAGAAGGTTCTAAAGAATGGGATGACCAAAGAGAGGTGGAGAGGGTGATGGAGTATTAAATTAAACATCAAGTGGAGTAATTGGTGAAAGGGTGAGAGTGATGTCCATTGATCCACTTTCTTGAATTGGAGGTAGTAGAGGAACTCTTGGAGGAGGAGATGTTGGTGAGTTCAAGTAACCATTGGTTGATGGTGATGTGGAGGAGGTTGGTGATTTGGGTATGTAGTCAATGGAGGATGAAGAGGTATCTTTAGTTGATGGTGTTTTTGAAGGTGCATTTGGAGCACTAGGTGATGGGAGTTGATGTTTGGGTGATGGGGTTTTAGTGTCATCTTGAGTTAAATCCATAAACAATTTATTAGAAGAGAATAGTTTGGAAATGGAATGAATTTGAATTAGTTTAAGGATTTCCAAAATATGTTCGAGTTTTCTGGGTAAGGATAGCTGAGGCTAGGTAAAAGAGAGTCAAAAAGAAGAAAGAAATAGTAAAACCCGTGAACTGTATGGCCGGCCCCCTTAATTATGGTGACGACCCCCTTAATGATAAGGGGACCACCCTTATGAGATAAGGGGGCCGCCCATCTGATGTTTTTCAGAAGACCAAAAAATTTATTTTTGCTAATATTTTGTAAGAAATGTTTTGTTTTGGTGATCAATTTGCAGCAAGTCCTATGTGAACATATATGTGCATGAAACAAGTATATCATATATGCATGCAATTTGTAAGAATATATGAAATAAAAATAAACACAAGGATCACATTAATAGCACATAAAAATTAGAGGTTCTAAGAAAGCTAACCAAGTTCACATCCTTCCGACTAAGTCGGGTTATCATCACTTAAGTAATTAAACATCAACATAAGTTCATACAAGGTCCTAAACGTGTTATTCTACCAAGTTAATCATCATTTCTTTTTCTTCTTGAAGACTCCTTGCAATGCCTTTCCAAATAATTTGAATCCACCTCTAAGTTCCTTATGAATTTGTTGTGTTTGATTGAGCAAGTCGGTTTGTCGCTCGAAGAGAAGATCATCATCTTGTTGAGAGGAAGTGGGAATGTCGTATTTTTCATAATTGAGTGGTGAGAGGGAGTTAAGGAAGGTAGTGGGAGAAGGAGTACTAGCTCGAGAGGTGCCATCATCATCGTCATCATCTCCTTGGTGAGATGAAGATCCATAGTCCACGATCACTTTGGGGTTTTCGAGTTTGTTTTAGAGCAAGTGGACGCATGACTCGATCAACAACATTGTAAATGCCATTGTCAAGATGGGGGTAGTGTTCCATGACGTATTGTTAGCCTCAAAATATTGAGTCGAACAAGGAAGCTCGGTCACTCAACGAGGAAGCTTGGGTCTTTATTTAATATACGTTGTAATAGGCTAGAAACGGGAAACGGGCTCGTGACTTAATATCTGTTGTTCTGGATGCATATACATTTCATTGTTGCCTTGAGGTACACTTATCTTTCCACGCAAGTTCTTTCAGTTTGGCACTCTTTTTCTTGAAGTGAAGATCCTAGAAGAATCGTATGTAGTGTTGAAGGTCCAGAAGATTGCTTGGAGGCGTTGAATGTCCTGAATAATAGCTTGGAGGGGTTTGAATGTCCTGCCCAGAGTAACTTGGAGCTCCAAGAGCACTCATCAATTCACGATGTCGGGTCTCTGTCATAAAAAAACATCACATCAAAATGTTTCGGAGGCTGTTAATAGTTAATGAACAATTCTTTTTAACAACTGAACTGTATAGTTTCAATATTACACAAATAAAAAACATGTGATTGTTCACCTTTGATTTTGGACATGCATAGTATAGTTTGCCACAACTCTCAGGTTTATACGATTGTCGGCAGAGAAACTACATCTCCTGCTGCACACTACACGCATAAGTTCATGTGGCACCATGTTCACATCTTTTGTGGTTGTGATGTTATGAGTGGGTGTATGTTTGGGTTTAGTGATAGTACTCACTTTTTATGGTATAAAAGATTATTTGGCGGGGGTATTCTGGCCCGGTTTTTGGCGGAGTATTTGGCCGGATGTATTTTGGCGGGAGTTTTGGCGGGATGTATTTGGCAGGGTATGTGGCGGGGGGTTTTGGCGGAGTATTTGGCGGGGGTATTGCCGGGGGTATTCGTCTCGTCGTTGAACGTCTTCTAATGTATAACCATAACATATCGACTGTCCGTTTGAACATTTAATGTATAAACCTTAACATATCGACTCGTCGTTGAACGTTAATGTATAAAACCTATACCATTATCGACTCTTCCATTGAACGTCTAATGTATAACAATAAAATATCGACTCTTCGCTTTTGAAGTCTAATGTATAACCAATAAATATCGACTCGTCCGTTGAACGCTCAAATGTATAACATAACATATCTACTCGTCCGTTTTGTTCGCTCTAACCTGTATAACCATAACTATTATCGACGCGTTCGTTTGAAACGTTTAACTGTATAACATATCATTCCGACTCGTCCGTTGGAACGTCTAATGTATAAACTCATTACCATATCGACTCGTCCGTTTGAACGTCTAATGTATAACATACATTATCGACTCGTCCGTGAACGAGTCTATGAATAACCATAAATATCGACTCGTGTTGAAACGTCAAATGTATAACCATACCATATCGGACTCTTCGTTGATTGAAAGTTAATGTATAACCATAACATATCGACTCGTCCGTTTGAAGTCTAATGTATAACCATCCATATCGATCTTCCCGTTGAACGTCTATGTATAACATAACATATCGACTCAGTCCGTTGAACTTCTAAAGTATAACATAAGATATTTATCGACTCTTCCGTTGAAAGTTCTAATGTAGTAAACCATAAACATATCGATCGGTCGTTGAACGTCTAATGTATAGCATACCATATCGACTCATACGTTAAAACGTTGTAATGTATAACCAACCATGTTCGACTCGTCCGCTTGAACGGCTAATGTATAACCATTACCATATCGACTTCATCCGCTTGAAGTTCTACATGTATAACATACCATATCGACCTCTTCCGTTGAATGTCTTATGTATAACCATAACATATCGACTCGTACTGTTGAACGTCTAATAAACCATACATATCGACTCATCCGTTGACACGTCTAATGGTATAAACTAACATATCGACTCGTCCGTGAACGTCTAATGGTATAACCATACCATACTCGGGACTCGGTACCGTTGAACGTCTAACTGTATAAACCATACCATTGTTTATCGACTCTTACGTTTTGATCGTCTAATGTTTAAAACCATGACATATCGATCGTCCGTTGAATGTCATTGTATAAACCATACCATTTCGACTCGTCGTAGAAGTCTAATGTATAACCATACCATATCGACTCGTCCGTTGAACGTCTAATGTATAACCATAACATATCGACTCGTCCGTTGAACGTCTAATGTATAACCATAACATATCGAACTCGTCCGAAACGAACCGATTATATATTTTATAAAAAATAATTGTAAATAATAATTATATATTTTATAAAAAATAATTTTTAATTATTATATTTTTTACGAACCGACCGGAACGAACGAGAGAAACCGGAGCCGACCCAGCCGAAAACGAACCGATTATATATATTACTAAAAAATAATTGTAAAATTAATTATATATTTTATAAAAAATAATTTTAAATAATATATTTTTTACGAACCGAGAAACCGGACCGACCCAGCCGAAACGAACCGATTATATATTTTATAAAGTAATTGAAATAATATTGTAAATATTTTATATAAAATCTTTGTTAATAATATATTTTATACGACACCGACCGGACAAACGAGAAACCGGACCGACCAACCGAAACGAACCGTTTATATATTTTATAAAAAAGTATATTGTATAATACATTTTATATTTTATAAAAAAATAATTTTAAATAATATATTTTTTTAAGAAACCGACGTGATGAACCGAGAAAACCGGACCGATCCCAGCCGAAACGAATCCGTTATATATTTTATAAAAAAGTAATTGTAAAAATAATACTTATATATTCGTATAAAAAAAATAATTTTAAATAAATTTATTTTTTACGAACTGACCAGAACGAACGGAAACGGATCCGACCCGCGAAACGAACCACCCCGATATATATTTTTTATAAAAAATATTTGTAAATATATATTTATATTTTTTTATAAAAAATAATTTTAAATAATATATTTTTTTACGAATAACCGGACCGGAACGAACCGAGAACAGGAGACTCGTCCGAAACGAACCGATTATATATTTTATAAAAAGTAATTGTAAATAATAATTATATATTTTATAAAAAATAATTTTAAATAATATATTTTTTACCAACCGACCGGAACGAACCGAGAAACCGGACCGACCGAGCCGAAACGAACCGATTATATATTTTATAAAAAATAATTGTGAATAACAATTATATATTTTATAAAAAATATAGTTTTGATATATTAATAAAACTTAAAAAATTTTAAACAATTGTAAATAACAATTATATATTTTTAAACGCAATCAATTTTTGCCAAAAACCCTCCAACATTTTCGTTATGGCGCCATTTTAGCTAAATGACAAATCTGCATTTTTCCCCAGTCGCTGGGGATTGACGTTATCATATAGGCAGATCTAGGTTTTCTTCTTCATAACAAAAACGGGAAAAAATTAAACCCACCACTCTTGGCGATTTTTGCAGCACCACCACCACAAATTAAACCACATAACCCACCACCTCCACCACTACCACATAACCCACCATCACAACCTCTCACCACCGCACCCACCACCACTCCACACCGTCACGAGCACACGAGCACATATATACTTCTAAACCCTCTAAATCATAATTCTAATTATAATTCGTTTTTGGTAAAAAAAAAGGTTAATTATAATTCGTTTTTGATTATAATTATAATTTTTGATTTTGGTTTTTGTTTTTGTTAATTATAAAAACAGTTTAATTATAATTCGTTTCTGATTTTTTTTTCGTTTTTGTTTTGGACAGTTTGGCGGGTAGCAGCCGGGTCAGCCGAGTCCTCAACGGTATGTTATTTTTTTTATCTTGTTTGTTTCCCCGGTGACATGTCGCTGGGGAATGTTTATCTTGTTTGTTTCCCCGGTGACATGTCGCTGGGGAATGTTTATCTTGTTTGTTTCCCCGGTGACATGTCGCTGGGGAAATGTTTATTGTGATTGCTAGTGTAAAATGCAAATCCAAACACTCTTTGACATTGTAAAACGCAAATCCAAACACTCCTTATGTTGATAATTTGATATAATTTGATGTTTGTTCCTTCATTAAATGTATATGTGTTTAGGATTTTAGGATTTTAGTGATTAATTTCGGAAAATCCCCGTCTGAAATTAATCATCCTATAGAAAACCCGTCCGAAATTAATTTATTAGAAATTAATTTCGGAAAGTCCCCAGTTTGGGACTGCTTTTTGAATGTTTTGTCTCATTTAGGATATGAATGCGTATAATTGGTTTACTATTTGAGATGATTTCGACAGTGTTTCTCCTTTACTCCTACGAATATGTCTTTAAACACATATTTGGGGAGTTGAGGGGAAATGCTGCCGAAATTTTCTCAAATAGTAAATCGGTTATACGCATTCATATATGAGACGAATCATTCAAAGAGTGGGTTAGGATTGCCTTCCATAGTTGCACTAGGTGAACAAAACATCTCGTATTCCTCGTTTGAATGTGTTTAATTAAGTTGCATATAATAACTAAATGTATCGTTAAAACGCAGTTATGGTATTCGATGATAAGACTTGGACACTTTTACAGCGTCATGAACCATTATTTTTTATCGGTCTTCAAAAATTCGTCGATCATTGCAAGCCGTTAGTGAATAGTGCCGGGAAAATAAAATGTCCATGCAAGTCTTGTCGAAATATATTATGGGTACACATCAAACACCTTTCAGACCACATTATGAGACAAGGGTGGGACCCACGTTATAAAATATGGGTGGAACACGGTGAACCGGCTCCACCTACGCCACCGCCAGTAATAGATAACACAAGACAACCTCAGATGAGTGACATGACAGCGTTACTTAATGATCTTAGCTATATTCCTCCGAATAATGAACACAATGAACCAACTCAAGGAGATATTGGTGAGACAAGTAACGAACCGACTCAAGCTACACGTAACGAGTTTGAAGAGTTATATGCCAGTGCCAACGAGGAGCTGTACCCCGGTTGTGACTATGTGACTCGATTAGACTTTATGGCAAAGTTTACCTATTTTAAGGCTAAAGGTAGATTGACTGATTCTATATTCAATGAAATGTTAGAGTTTTTCCAAAATGTATTTCCCATCAGTAAAGGATTCAAGCTCCCACCGTCATACTATGCAATAAAGAAGACATTTAAAATGATCGGGTTAGGGTACGAGTCGATACATGCTTGTGAACATGATTGCTGCTTATTTCGGGGAGACAATAACAAAGATTTGGATTTCTGTCCGGTGTGTAATACGAGTAGATGGAAAGACAGTAACACGCCGGGGAAGAAAGTTCCTAAGAAGGTGTTGCGCTACTTTCCGATCATTCCTAGACTACAACGTTTGTACAAGTCTAGTCACACTGCAAAGGATATGATTTGGCATGCTACTGGAAAGTGTACGGAGCCCGGTAAGATGCAACACCCGGTTGATGGTGGAGCATGGAAGAAATTTGACACCAAGTATCCAAATTTTGCAAAAGAACCAAGAAATGTTCGACTAGGGTTGGCTGCTGATGGTTTCAATCCGTTTGGCAACCTTAGTCAGGCCTACAGCATGTGGCCGGTGATATTGACAACATACAATCTGCCTGTAACATTCCGTATTTTTAGGTCATTTACGACGTCATCTATTTTGCTAATCATTTTTTTTCTCTCGTACGCATTTACTTTTAATTTTAATAGTTAAGTTAAATCGCGTAAGCTAAAAAAAATTATCATTCAACGTAAGCGGGCACCAAACAAAATAAAGTTTACGTCAGTCAAATATATAAAAAAAATTATTTGGAGTATAATTAATAATTTATATATATATATATATATATATTTTTGGTTACGTAAAATATTTATGTTTCGCGATAAAATAAATTTAGGCATTCACGAAACCATCGGTTAAGCAAAAACAGCTTATGTTGGCACACAGAAGATTCTTAAAATGACATAAATGGAGGCGTTTCATTGAATTCAATGGCCAAACCGATAACACAGATCCTCCTAAAGAATTTGGCCGGGATGAAATCCTGGCTCAGCTTGATAGATTGCCAACGATTATTTCTTGTCGTAGTGAAGGGTAAAACATCCGAGGTCATGGGGGTGTTGAAATTAAAAAACGAATGTTTCATGTCGAGAACTTAAATGGGACTTAACGGTCTATTTTTTACGAGCTTGTAGTATTGGTCTTTTCTTTCTCTATGACACATTTTAGACCATCATGCATATCGAAAAAATGTGTTGGATGCCATCTGAACACATTTGTTAATGAATGATAAATCTAAAGATCCACCGCCAAGCAAGACAAGATTGCAAATGTTGGGATTCGACCAGTGGCTTGTGGGCTCGGCCAAACCAACTACGGCGAAGTGCTTTGAAGCTCCTCAGGCTGGCTTTTTCTTTCACACCAGAGAACCGAAAAAAGGTGTTGTCAGTACATCAAGAGGTTTTAAACTACAGGTGGTTGGATCATGCTTTCAAGCACAAAGGTGACACGTAATGATACCAATATAACGGGCCTGAAGTCTCATGACTGTCATATAATGATGCAACGTTTACTTCCTTACGGACTTCAAAATTACTTGCCCGATAAGATTGCAAAACCAATAATCGATCTATGTTCCTTGTTTAAGCAAATCTGCTCTGCAACTTTGATGGAGGATGACATGTTGAAAGCTCAGATCAAGGTGTGGTCGGATATTCTGTGCGAACTTGAGTCATTTATCTCCTGCTTTCTTTGACCATATGGTTCATTGTTATCCATTTACCTATAGAGGCTCTTGAAGGCTTAGTGATATAGTAGGGTACCCCCGACCACACCCCCCACACCCCGGTCCGCGCCTCCGATGTATCCATTTGAAAGATACATGAAGAAGCTAAAAGGTTATGTTCGAAATAAAGCTAAGCCGGAAGGTTCGATTGCGGAGGGTTATGTTGCTGAAGAAGCATTGACTTTCAGTTCTCATTATTTTCGGGATGTTACCACGAAATTTAATCGTCCCGACCGTAATGTGGACCCCCCTCCCTCAACGTGTCGGTTTCAAGTGTTTCGATCGGTATGTAAACCGATTGGTTTACGGTCGTTTATTCGGTTTGATGCCCAAGAGTTGAAAAAAGTGAAATGGTATGTACTTCACAACAGTCCTGAGATTCAGACACGTACCTTTGGTCAGTTCAAGAGGTACGCATTTTTTTATTTTTGAAACTTCTTTTTCTTAACTTATCATTTCGACGACTTATTCTAATACCATGAACGTTTTTCAGTTTATTTCCTAACAAAGACATGCAAGAAGAATTCCCCGACTGGTTTGGGTCGCAGGTAAACTTAAGACTTATTTTGTGTACTTTTACTGTAAATAAGAACAATATCATATTTTGTGTTCCTTTATCTAATCATATCTTCTTCATAGATCCGTCAACGCCATGTAGACAATGACCAAGACCTAGAGGTTAGCACAACCAGCGAATTATTCGCTTTGGCTAATGGACCATCGTGGCTTTTGGTATCTCCGGTGACATGTCGTCGGGGAATTTAAAAAGTTATTAATTTGTTTTAAACTCAAATCTAAACACTCCTTATGCTGCCAAAATGGATATGCGTTTGGTATTTGTTTTATTGAACCGTTTAATGGATATGCGTTTCATATATAATGGATATGTGTTTGGTATTTGTTTTTGTATTTGATATAAATGGATATGCATTTGGAATGCGTTTAGGAATGTTTTAGGATTTTAGTGATATGCGTTTGGTATTTGTTTTTGTATTTGATATAATGGATATGCGTTTGATATATAATGGATATGCGTTTGGTATTTGTTTTTGTATTTGATATAAACTCAAATCCAAACCCCACTGGAAGGTCGTCGAACATGTTAATCATAAAAAGTTTCCCGACGGGGGTGTCATCGTGGTAGAGGACGATCCTGATATTATACATTTCGACAACTCATCTGATCTCCCACTTTCTACTAGTTTGAATGACTTGGATAATGTGACCTTACATATAGATGGTCAATCAACGATGGTTGATGCACCGCCAAATATCATTGATGTTCCTGACGAAGACGATGATATTATTGGTGATGAAGACGCCCTTCCTTATGATTTAGCAGATTCTGATGTTGAAGACCTCATCAATGTTGATGATGATGGTGTAGAAGTTGTTTATTCTAGTGAAGAAGAAGATTGATCTTGAGTTGTAACTTGCAAAAGGCACTTATATATTTGAATGAATGAATGAAATTATTGTGGATTGTTTAAATGTGTATATTTATTTGGATATGTATGTATTTAGATGTGTGCATGCTTTTATTATTTTCTTCATGAGTTTTTATATGTTATCCTAATTGTACTTGTACAGATGTCAACGGATGTTGCACGGGGCCACGGCGGGGACAGTGGCGGTGATGATCGTCCCCCTACACACCATATACCCACCGGTTGCGGGGGTTGATTCGCTAACCGAGGTAAGAATTTCTGGATTATTGTAATACAAGCCTAAATTTGATACATTGAATTTGCTTGCCTTGAATTTTTATGACTTTATCACTCACTTTATTTTGCAGGCAAAGGCACCCCAATTTGGGCGAAAGGAAAGCGGGCAGGCTGCATACCCGCCAGGAGACCCGTAACCTCGGGTTAAAGAAGATCACTGATGACAAAGGCCCTGTCCCGATCTGGTTTGAGTGGGACGACAAAAAGACCCTGATGCCTCTTGGTGACCATGCGTCTCATTGGTCTAACTACCTTGGGGAGCTCGTTAGGAGTGTGCCGTTGTACTACCCCTCTTGGGAGAAGGTCCCGAAGGAGCGGAAGGCGGCGATCAGTTCAGAGATTGGGGTCAGTTATCCTTTTATGTTTATTTCATTATCGTGTTCATTTATTTAATTGTGTATATTCATCTAAATTCGTTTATTTATGTATATCATATAAATAAATAAATATATAAATTATATCTCTAACTCTGTTTTCGTTTTGTTGTATATGATTGCAGACCCTGTTTGACCTCAGGCCGCACATGGATTCCTCCCGCTGGACAGAGATCAGCGAAGGCATCAACATGCACTTGCAAAAAGCCTACAATACCAACAAGGCTTCTTTCAAGGCCAAGTATTGGAAGGCAGACCCCACCACCGGGAGTTACGATCTGGAGGCGATCAGGCGGGCACGTCCCGAGGAGATTACAGCGGCTGAGTGGGATAAGTACATTAAGTTTTGGAATGATCCCAAGAACCTTGCTCGAGCCGCTCAAAATCGGCTAAACCGGCAAAAGAGCGTGGTCACATCTCGACAGGGATCCCGGTCGCTGGCTCGCCTTCGAGATGAGATGGTAATAAACATTATAATTATTTTACATACATATATACATATATATCTGATTATACGCTTTGGTGTGTTGTGATTTGTCGTTTTTAATTAGTTTCATCTTATATGCGTGAGTATGTATAGAGGCATGCCTCAGACACTCAGGAGTACCCTTCACTCATTGACACCTTCTGGTAAACACACACTGTTGACGAGGTATTCCCTAAGGATGAGGACCGCCGCATATATGTAAGTTTTGTTTCAAAACATACTTTAATGAATTATCGAGAAATAATGTAGCAACCCGACTAATATATTTACTATCTTGTGTTTTTGTCACTACATAGGAGGAGATGAAAAGGCTTGAGGCTACGGGTGAGTACACGGAGGATGAGATCAATGCGTTGGCAAGAGGGGGTAAGCTTCGTGGGCACATTCCCGGTGTGGGTCGGGTATTGCCATCACGGGCCACATCCAGGCCAAGTATGCCCGCCCCCGACAAGTCGCTCAAGAGCATGCATAGAAAGGTAGACTTTATGATGAGTCTTTTCAGAAGCGACTCCAAGTACTCGGATATGTTTAAGGAGTTTGAGTCGGGTGGTGCTAGCGGGAGTGGCGGGTGTGGTGATGACGAGGAGAGTGGCGATGATGAGGATGACGACGGCGAGAGGTAGTTGTGTTATATATTATTAGTATGCTACATTGGTACTTTAGGTTCATCTTGGCGACATTTAAACACTTGTTTCCCTATCCTATCATGTTGAATATTGACTTGTAAGCCTCGTTTATGACTAGGAAGCCCCGTTTTGTAGACTTATTCGGATTTTGAACGATTTAGCTTTATTATCTTTTGGTTTTGGTACAAGTTGTGATGTATTTGTATTGCGTTGATCCGTTTACTTTGTATTTGTGTTTTGGTACAAGTTGTGGTGAGTCTATACAAGTTTGTTATTTGGTAGATTTTTTCCAGAAAAATTTTGGAAGAAATCTGGAAAACGCCTGCTGTGCAGGCTGTATTAAAAAAATTGCAGACTTTTCCCTAGCGACAAGTCGCCGGGGAAACTTTGTTTCTAAATTTTTATAAAATTTATCCCCAGCGACAAGTCGCTGGGGAAAATTGTTACTAAATTTTTTAAAAAAAGTATCCCCAACAACTTGTCGCTGGGGAAACTTTACTCTAAATATTTTTAAAATAGCATCCCCAGCGACTTGTCGCTGGGGAAACTTTACTTGAAATGTTTTAACAAATAGGGTTTTAGCCGTACAATAGCAACGTACTTTCGGTTTTGTACGGCTATTGTACGGCTATTGTACAATTAACACAAAACTTAAAAGTTCGTTACATTAAGTGGAACAAAAAAAAGTTCACGTACCAACATGGAACAAAACTGAAAGTACGTTGCTATTGTACGGCTAAAACCCAATTTTTTAAATGTACAATTTATAGATTTATGGTATTACCTTGTATAAATGAACAACGCATGAATGATTTACCAAAATGGTCTTTGGCACATTAACCAAGCGCTCTACCATAAGATGAACGACATGTTATTCATCAACAACGGTGATGACACGTGAAAATAAATGCGTAGGAACCAAGCGTGCCTTGTAACTGTCATTTTTTTATCTAGCGGGTTGTCCAGTGGATTGTGATTACCCGGATTGGGTTTCGGCCCAATATTCTCCCCCGTAATCACAAACGTTGTGTCTTCAATGTCTTTATTTTCGTTCTTGCTTCTTTTAACACTCATTGTAATATTGATCAAATTTTGAAATTTTATTCACTCCCTGCTGTCTTCTGTTCGTTCTCTCTGTGATCTCTGTGATCTCTGCACTCTCTGCGATTTCTGCACTCTCTGATACCATTTATTATGCAGGCCAAAGGGACTTCTGTGAATCCTTGGCCCTCTATTTGAGTAGGGAATAGAACCAGACATTGTTCACAGAACTTGTGTTTGGATAAACAATGATGCAACAGAAATAATGATGATAACAACAGGAAATAGTGCTAAAACGACCAGAATTTTGTTAATACTTTTGAATGATTTACAAGTTACAGAATTCCATCTATTTATAGGATGTGAAAGGGTACCAAGAACCATTGTGTTGGTTCAGGAATAGTCACAACCCTTCATAGAATAACTGTAATGTAACTGTAATACTAATAACTGTTATAACTAAATTAACTGTCATATATGGGCTGAATTTCCTATACAAGTGACCCATTAAAACTACTGCAGACACTTTTATTAACATATCCTAAAGTCTGCATAAACATAATCCAATAATACAAATTATACTATCTTATAAAAGGATAACTATGGAAGGCTTATGATCTTGAACTCCAACACATGGTGCATCCCGCTACATGTAACACCTCTTAGCCACTTTTTTGTTATATCTTTTCATCAACTGCTGCAAATTAAATAATTCCCATTAGTTGCTAAGTGCAACAAACATGTTATTCGGGAGTCAGAAGCTTCTAACTATGCAGCAACAACTGCAAAGAACTTTCAAGGCAAGGCAATACAAA
>BQNB010004639.1:5000-96277 GCA_026074375.1 Tanacetum coccineum | reverse complement strand
TAATTAATTTCCACGGGATTTTACAAGTCAAGGATTTAAACCGAGAAATTGAGTTCTTTCGCGGGATTTTACAAAATCAAGAGGAAACCGTAAAAAGTTAATTGTTGATGTTAAAGTTTGTTGATTATGTTTGTTGTTGTTGATTAATTGTCCTTGTAGTCCGAATTAAAGTCCAAAGTCCTTGTAATTAGTCTTTGAAGTTTGTTTGTCTTGATGTTATGTTTTGATTAGACAATGATTAATAGATTCCCAAATTCGGTCAAATACCACCTGATGCGCGGTCAATTTTTTTTTGTTGGGAAATTAGGTTTTCAAAACAAGGGTTTTCAATGGACAAAACGCAGTCTTGTTTAGACAAAACGTAGTGAAACACAAAACGCAAGATTTTGTTCTCGGACAAAACGCAATATCACAAACCGCAATGGTTTTAATAAACCGCAACTTTCTTGACAAAACTGCAGTCTTCACAAAACGCAAGATTTCCAAGATAAAATGCAATTTTTTGAAAAATTTAGGCAGAGTAACGTTTAGTTTGCTAGCTTTAAGGGTCTTCAATCGCTTGCAAAACGCAAGATTCCAACAAAAAGCAATGTTTTGGAGCACAAACCGCAATCAAATCTTGACAAAACGCAATCTTTCTTCACAAAACGCAACCTGCTGAAATTTACAAAACGCAACAAGTACAAAATGTCATTTTCAAGGGTCGTTTTCAAGTGTTGTACTCGTTTGTCACCTTAACAAAACGCAGTCACGTTTTTTACAAAACGCAATGAAGAAAAAATACTTCAAACTTGCGAATAAGCCCAAATCTCCCAACTTGCTTATGAAATAAGCTAACAACGAACCAAAATAAGCTATTACAATGATTCTAAACAAGAGAGTACTAGTATTTCGGATCAAACAACAACCTTCTAGACAAAACGCAACCTAGAAATTCAAAGATAAAACTAAGAAAAATGAGTTTTCTAGCCACGAATTTGCTAAGACATAAGCTAGGAAGAACAAGAAACACAAAAGGACACGTTTTTCTTCCAAAAACTTAACCAAACCACGAATTCGTGAGCTTATATTCCTAAATAAGCCACGAAATAAGCTTAAAAAGCTTATAAACCACTAAATCAATCACCTATCCACCCGAGGCTCTTGATACCAAATGTCGGATCCTAATAATCACTTCACTTCATATTGATGAACAAGAAAATAAGCTAGGAGATGATAAGAATTGTAGAGAGAGAAAGTAAAGAGAGAAACTTGAAATTAGGAGGATTACTTGCAAAAATAAAAGTCTTACAAAATGAACCAACCCATTCTCCATCCATAGAGAATGGTATTTATACCTAGACTAAAAGGCTTACTTGTATTTAGTATTTCTATAAGCCAGGCTCGGGTTTACTTGGGCTTTCGCCCGATACACGTGACCGGTTAGCTTACTTATAAGAGCCTGTTTACCCGTCTAGCCTACTACAACGTATATTAATTAATGACCGAGACCTAATATAATTAATGAACGAACTTCCATTGTTCGACTCAATATTCTGAGGCTAACATACCCATATTTTGCCGCGACCCTGTTTGGGGGTGTTATAGATTGGTATCAAAGCCAGGTTATAGAGAACCAGGTCAAATGTTTTTACTTGGACTATAACCGTTTTCACAAACATTACATGATACAAATGTTTTTCATGAGACATACATATACTATTTGTTTTATATGATATTATGTATATTACTATACATGTCTTATATATTATACTTATATAAGTTTATTTTATTGTTTCAGCAGTCATGTCATCATCCACAGTTATCTACACATCCGTTAATACTGATTTCGAGCCATGGAGATTCCAGTAGGTTTCTGACGATGAGCTAGAGGCACCTGATGCCGCACTACAGTCCCCAGGACAGGCACCACCATCTCCAGACTACGTGCCGGGTCCTGAGCACCCACCTTCTCCAAATTATGTGCCTGGCCCTATTGAGCCAGAGCAAACACCGCCTTCTCCAGAGTATGTAACTGAGCCTGAGTACCCAGAGTACTTGGTGCCATCTGACGCTGAGGCACCTATTAAGGATCAAATTTTACCAGATGATGCTTCACCTACAGCCCTATCACCGGGCTATGTTACCGACTCTGATCTGGACGAGGATCTAGAGGAGGATCCTGAGGAGGATCCTGCTGACTATCCTACCGATGGAGGAGACGATGATGATGATGAGTCATTCGATGATGATGATGATAAGGAGGAGGAGTGATTCGTCAATTAGTATACATATAAAATAACTCAAATGCAAGTCTCAACCAAATGCCCTTAACCAAGGCAAATTGAGTTGTTAAATGTCTTTGAAAAAATATTTTCTGATGAAACCGTAAGATGATTACTTTGTTTTAAAATCAACACCAATAAAATAAGATTTCTCTTATTTTGAAAAATAAATGCACTAACACGTACACTTATTTTATATAGAAAGCACGGGTTGTGTTGCAAAGTAAACACAAGCCTTTGTATAGATATAAAGTAATTCATACCCGAGAAAAAATAATTTCCCGTTAAGAGGTCAAGTTTTCTTTTTGGCGAAATACTTGCCTTTAAAACTGAAGACCGGGTTGCTATCAGAAATAATAGCAATCCATTTACATGTTTTGAAAACATTTAGAACTTCTGCTCGAACTTTATTTACAGCTGTGTGTCATTATTGAATGACATTTCTAAAGCCGTAAATATTATCGATTCCATAAGACATGTCAGAATTACATATTTTTGCATTTTTCTGGTATATTTTTGTATTTTCTTTTTGAAAAAATTTAAAAGAATGAAAAATCTTTTTGAGTTTTTATATTTTCTTATTTACATATAGTACATAGGATATGTGAAGAGTTACCACCATTACTCTTCCTCTTCTTCAGCCAGATTTTTCAGAGTCTCGGGAGACATGCTTTTCATTCCAAGCTTTTCTATCAAGAAGTTGAATCTTTCTCGTGGCAAAGCTTTGGTGAAGATGTCTGCTAGCTGATATTCTGTTCTGACAAAGTAGAGTTCCACCACTCCATTTTCCACTTGCTCCTTAATAAAGTGGTATCTCACATCTATATGCTTGGATCTCGAGTGTTGAACATTGTTGCAGCATAAAGCGATTGCACTCTTGTTATCACAGTACAGAGGAATCTTATTGAATTTAAGCCCATAGTCTGTTAGTTGTGATCTCATCCATAAGATTTGAGCACAACACCCAGATAAAGCTATATATTCAGCCTCTGTACTGGAGATAGCAGTGCTCTTTTGCTTTTTGGATGACCAGCTAACAAGTTTATCCCCCAAGAATTGTGCACTTCCAGATGTGCTTCGTCTAGTATCTTGACACCCGGCGTGGTCTGCATCTGCATATGCTGTTAGAGTAATGCAAGAATCTTTCGAATACCAAAGACCCATATCAATGGTTCCTTTCAGGTATTGAAAGATTCGCTTAATTGCATGTAAGTGCTTTTCGGTAGGCTTTGCCTGATACCAGGCACACGTGCACACTGCAAATACGAGGTTTGGTATGATGGGTGTAAGATACATTAAGGAACCAATCATACCACGGTAATGTGTAGGATCGACTGGTTTCCCCTGTAGATCTTCATCCAGTTTACTTTTTTCCACCATAGGGGTGTCAACGGGATCACTAGATAGCATACCATATTTCTTTATTATTTCAAGAGCATAATTAGACTGGTTAATAAAGATGCCTCTGGGACTTTGAGAAATTTAAAGTCCTAGAAAGAACGACATTTTGCCCATCATCGACATCTTAAATTTAGAAGACATTATTTTAGCAAATTCATCACACATAGCAGGATTAGTAGAGGCAAATATTATATCATCGACATAAATTTGTACCAATAAGATGTCGCGGCCTGCTTTCCTGGTGAATAGTGTTGGATCGACTGCACCTTTGGAGAATTCTTGTGATAGTAGAAAACTGGACAACATATCATACCACGCGCGTGGAGCTTGTTTAAGACCATAGAGTGCCTTTTTGAGCCTGTACACGTGATTTGGCTTGTCTTGATCTACGAATCCTTCCGGTTGACTAACATAAACCACTTCGCGTAGCTCGCCATTCAAGAAATCAGTTTTGACATCCATTTGATAGATTGTCATGTTCTTGTTGGCAACATTTGCAATAAAGATACGAATGGCTTCTAGCCTGGCAACATGTGCAAACGATTCCTCGAAATCAATCCCCACTTCTTGATGGTATCCTTTAACAACCAATCGAGCCTTGTTTTTCAGTGCGCCCCCAAGTTCGTCTTTCTTGACATTGTAGATCCACTTTAGTTTGATCAACATTACCAAGCCTGGACAGGGTACTAATTCCCATACTTGCAGTCACTCGAATTCATGTATTTATTCTACATAGCATCAATCCAGGAGGATCCGAGAATAGCTTCTTTAAAATTCTTTGGTTCAACTAAAGTGAGAAAGGCATCGAAATAACACCACATGACGTATGTCTTAAGTTTCTTTCCTGTTGAGACTGAGCAAGAAGGGTCTCCAATCACATTTGGTATTGGATGATTCTTAGTCCATCTACCAAGAAGTTCAAATGGAGTGTGGGATGGCCGCACATTTAATGACGATTCTTGAGAAGTCAATTCTTCATAAAGAGTTTCGTAAAGTGGATCATCATGAAAGTGTAGGGTTTTTGGCGATTCTTCAACACCTTGAGAGATAATTGGTGATTGTTCTTGTTTTTGTGTGGACAAGTTACTGGCAGATGGTGCATCTTGGTCAATTGAAATTGACACAGGTGAACCGGTTGGATCACCAGGTCTTGGAGCAACAGCAACAGGAACTAAAGAAACAACACTAGAGGGAGGATTGAAGAACTCATCAAACATTGGTTGGAACAAGATATCCTAATCATTTTTGGTTGGTGGTGCGTAAGGTGGTTAAGGAATAGGATTAGGAACGAGTCCAAAACTGAGTATTCCTGGAGTCATTAATTAAACGAGTCCTGAACTTAGTGTTCAGAACTGAACTGAATGAAAATTTTTGTTTCAAGAAGAAGGTGTAGGAACTCTATAAAAAACGTATAATACCTTGGTTTTTGATCCTAAAACGCACACAAACTCACACAATCACCCCATGACGACTGATACCAATTGATGATATACACAAAATAAGTAATCCTAGATGAGATTTAATAGAAACTAGAGAGAGAAATGATGGTTGGACAAATGTAGAGAGAGAAGGGGAAGTAACATAAACTAGTGTGAGTTACAAATGACCAACACCCTCTCCATGGGATGGAGAGGGCTTATATAGTACCATACATGGCCGGCCATGGGCTTATGTGCCATGGTCTTGGCCCGGTTAGCTTTCTCGTAACTGAACGCTTAACTACAAGCTACAATATACTATATTGGAAGTGACCGAGTCTTTTCTCGAATCCTAACAAAAGGAATATGTATAATAAATCTCCCAATGCACTACGTATGTTCCTCCTAATCAAAGTGGTATATTCCTCCTCCTTCAAAAAATCTAGAAAACCACTTTTCCAAATCACTTAAAAACATACTTTTTGACATTTTTGCTTGAAAACTCTTGTACAACTTACTATCTTAAGCCTATTAGAACCTTAAAACACAAACTTTATGGTATTTAACAAAAAAAATTAAAATCAAGATTTTTGGTTGGAAAAACTTTCGAAAACAAAAAAACAAAGAAGAACAAATTTTTAATGGTTTTACTTGGTTTTGCTTGTACAACTAGATATTATAAAGATAGATAAGGCTTAAAAATATAAACTTTATGGTTTTAAACACCCAAAAGATAATGATCTTTTGGTTTGTGTTTGATAACCACGATGCAAGCAAAAATAAAACGCACACAAAACCTACAATATCACCCCCTGACTCATGATACCAATTGTAGAATACTAGATATCTAATCACACAAACAATCATTGAAAGAAATATTAGAGAGAGAAAGAGACTTGGTTGGACACTTCTAGTAAGAGAAAGTAAAAGAGAAACTATGTGATAAATGAAATGACCAACACCCTCTCCAAGCTATGAAGAGGGTATTTATACAATGAAATGTCGCGGCTAACCTAAGGCTTCCATAGGCTTTGGCCCGATTAGCTTAATAAGGTTCCAAATATTATCTACGAGCTACGATAACACTATATTTGTAGTGACCGATACTTTTTTGTATTTCTAACAATCTCCCCTAAGGGAGGTCACTCCAATTTACAAAATCTTTAAGCTCGACATTCTAAGAATGTCTTCAATCTTTGCTCATAGTCTTTGATTTCTTGATCTTTATCTTGTGATATGTGTAGTGATCTTTAGACTTTAGGCTTGAGCTTATTCCTTTAGCTTGACTTGTATGTGATCTTGAGCTTTTTTGAGATCATCAGCTGAATCTAATCTCTTATCATCATCTTGTGATCTTTTGTCTTCTTGTGAACTTGTGACCTTCGGACCGACATGCTCTTACTTTTCTTTATCTTTAAAGCTTGAATAACCATCTTTCTTGAAATTCTTTCACTTCAAGGAAAACGTGCGGTATCAAAGTAGCGGAAGTCTTTTGAAACATGTACTTGAGATTTCATAATATTTTTACATATGTCGGTCGAGTATGAGCATGTGGCTATGAATCTAACTTATCTTGGACCAGCTGCTGCCACCATCAGGATTCCCTGCATGAATACATTAGTGATAAACAACATATATGGACGAAAGTATCTTTGTCACTTCGCGAATATAGTTGAAATAACCATGGTTCCTCGTTAATCAGTATAAATACTGCTTGTGATCAGGTATAATTCAAAAGAATCTCCTTGATAAGGTTTCGCAGCTGCACTAGCCGTTCTTATTACCGGAGCGTCTCAAAGCATACAACACGATATGAGTGAACCAGTGTGTTGGGAATAAATCTTCACAAGAGTTAATACTGCCAAGGTATAACTAATAGTACTAATGGAGTTAGTACTGCCAGTACATACTTAGTACTGCCAGAGTTAGTTAATACTGCTAGAAGAAAGATTAATACTGCTGATGGTCAAAGCTGCTGACTTGGAGATAAGGATGCATGGAGATAAATAAGGAATGTATATCTTTTATATTTTAGGAAGATTTGTATGTGATTATGATTGATAGTTATCTTGTAAAGGACTCCTTGTGGTGTATAAAAGGAGATCCTAGGTTAAGGTTTTATATACGCATACATAGACACATACGCTTAAGAGATAGAGAATACATCTTAGAGAAAGATTGTAATAGCTTCAAGGTTTGTAACCCTAGTACTAATCAAGAGTACTCGTATTATCAATAATATTGAAGCAGTTTGTGATATATTCATTGTTGGTACTGTTCCATTGCTAAATACTTCTAGAGTATCAAAGTGTAGATTCCGCATACACTTTGATATACAAACAAAGTCTCAACCATTGTTATTTTGGATTTATCCAAGGTAACATACTCTTTACAAGGTAAAGAATCGATCAAGGCGTGGGATCAACAAGTGGTATCAGAGCCTGTGCTTTGAGAAACTTTGATCTAGAAGATATCATCAAGAAGAAATCTTTTACTCACAAGGAAGAGATGGCTCCTATGGATTCTTCAGACTCTGAGGTAAAAACTTGCTCTAAATCTTGTCTGAAAAACTATGAATCTCTTAAGAAACAATATGATGATTTGGTTGCTAGAAAACATGAAACTGAATTTAAGGCAATCAATTATAAAAGAGGACTAGATATTGTTGAGGCACAACTTGTCACATATAGGAAGAATGAGGTTCTTTTTAGTGAAGAAGTTGCTGTCCTTAAAAGAGAAGTAGGAATCAAACAATATGAAATTAATATGCTTAAAACAGAGTTTGAGAAAGTTAAGCAGGAAAAGGAAGGCATTGACTTTAAAATTGAGAAATTTGAAAATGCCTCAAAGGATCTAGACAAACTGCTAGGGAGTCAGATAACTGACAATAGCAAAAAGGGATTGGGGTATAATGCAGTTCCTCCACCTCATCCTTTAATCTATAATAGACCTAATAAGCTTGATCTGTCTTATTCTGGTCTTGAGGAGTTTCAAGAGCCTGAATTTGTAGGCTATGGTGTAAAGGTAGATAAGATTGTGTCTGAGAATTCCTCTGTAGAGATTAAGAAAAGGGAATCAAAGGAATTGGAATAATCTCAAATCCCAACAACTAGGGAGTGACTTTGTGATGATCAAGAAAGCTTGCTATGTATGTGGAAGTTTTGAACACCTGCAGTATACCTGTAAACACAAGAGACATGTTAATGATCAAAAACAGGTACAAAAACCTATATGGAACAATGCTAGAAGGGTAGTTTATTCTTTGGGTTTTGATGCATCAGATCAGGCTTATTTTGGATCTGAACAATGACTAACACTCGTTCCGGAATGACCCACGCCGCAATTGAAGAAATGATCAACCAACGTGTGGACGCAGCTCTAGAGACTCGCCGAATTACTGAAGATCTTGGAAATGGTAATGGAAATGGTAATGGAAATGGTAATGGAAATGGTAATGGAAATGGTGCGGGAAATGGAAACAATAGAGGCGACAACGGTGACGGTACTGAGAACCAAAATGTAAATAAAAGAGGTGATAGGCCGGTTGCTCGTGAATGTACTTATCAAGACTTCATGAAGTGTCAACCATTGAGTTTTAAAGGAACTGAAGGTGTGGTTGGTTTGATAAGGTGGAGTGAAAAGATGGAAACTATGTTTCACATCAGCAAATGTCCGGAGAGATATCAAGTGAAGTATGCCCCCTGCAGTTTACTCGACAGTGCATTAACCTGGTGGAACTCTCACAAGAGAACCATTGGAACTGACGCTGCATACGCTTTGTCATGGAGAGAGCTGATGAAGCTGATGACTGAAGTGTATTGCCCGAGGAATGAGATCCAAAAGATGGAAACCGAGTTGTGGAATCTGTCGGTGAAAAACAATGACATCGCTAGTTACACTTAGAGATTCCAGGAACTCACCATGATGTGCACAAAAATGGTTCCAGAGGAGGAAGATCGGGTGGAGAAATTCATTGGAGGTCTTCCTGATAACATCAAAGGAAATGTGATTGCTGCAGAACCTACCAGACTACAAGATGTTGTTCGAATTGCCAACAACTTGATGGATCAAAAGTTGAAGGGTTAGGCGGTGAGAAATGCAAAGAACAATAGAAGATTAGACAACAACTATGGAAACCACCATGGGCAACAACCACCTCACAAACGACAGAATACTGGGGGACAGAATGTTGCTAGAGCCTATGTGGCTGGTAACAATGAAGAGAAGAAATATGAAGGTACCTTGCCTTTCTGCAACAAGTGTAAGTTTCATCATGTAGGCCCTTGCACCATAAAATGTGGGAAGTGCAATAAGATCTGACATTTGACCAGAAATTGCAGGGTTACTGACTCGCGCGAACTTACACCTTTTTACTTATATATATATATAAATAAACACAAGGATCAAGACCCGCAAAATCAAAGAAACCGGAAGCAGTATAGAGTGTTCCCGGGTCGTTATGTCCCAGGAGGAACAAGGGCATTACGAGTGATTGCCCCAAGATAAAGAACCAAAACCATGGAAACAAAGCAAGAGTTCTTGATGCAAGTGGCAGAGCATATGCTCTAGGAGGAGGTGACGTGAACCCGGGTTCCAACACTGTCACGGGTACGTTCCTTCTCAACAATCATCATGCTTATATGTTATTTGACTCTGGCGCTGATAGAAGTTTCGTATCAAACACTTTTAGTGCGGTTGCTAGACATCACCGACATTTAAAAAACCCTATGGGCCCTAGACGTAGTTATCGCTGTCCGAACTAGCTGACGGAAAAAAAAAAAGGACTTCAGAAACCAACACTGTGTTTATGGGCTGTACGTTAGGATTATTAGAACATCCATTCAATATCGACCTGATGCCAATAGAATTGGGTAGTTTCGACTTATCATCGGCTTGGAGTTGGTTAGCACAGATCATGCAGTTATTGTCTGTGACGAGAAGAAAGTGCGCATTCCTTATGGAAAATCAAATTCTGATCGTCAAGGAGACAAATGTGACAAAGGAGTAATGAAATCAAAGTTAAGGCATTATATCAAGTGAAAAAGGGCCAGAAGAATATGGAGAAAGCTCTGTCAACTATTCCTGGGCACAGATACGGTGAAAGGAAGACAGAAGATAAGTTCGGACGTAGAATCCGACTTTAAGATGGCCGCTGTGCGGGGCGGGACTATTCCAGAAGTTTTTTCCAAAGAATTACCTGGACTATACCACCCGCGATGGGGGCGGGGGGGAGGTGGGGGGGGGTGGGCGGACTCGTTGGAAGGCTGTGTAGAGTGATGGCCCAGAATGGGTGGTGTGACGGGGGTAGTCCGTTGGCTCGCGGGGATGGGTGGTCATGGGGTGGGGGGTGGGGGGGGTGCTTTGATGAGGGGTTTGGGGGGCTTGGTTGGCGTGGGGGTGGGGGGGTGGAGCTGTGAAGGGGAGATCTAGTGGTTTTGCTAGTGTGAGTTGTGGGGCTGGGGGCTGTGGTGGGTGCTAATGCTGTTTGGGGTGTGGGTTGGGGTCTTGTGGGGGATAGGGGCAGGAAGCGGGGGGGTTGAGGGGTGAGAATGGGTTAGAGCCTCCCTTAAAATTAAAGGGGCCGGCCATACAATTAAGGGGACCAGCCATCTAACAGTAGGAATATATATATATATATATATATATATATATATTTATATTTGAGTCTAGGATTCTATTTTGCACAAAATCAAAAATTGAGAACTCTTCAAAAGAACAATCTACATACAAGATTACGTAACCTTAGTTTAGCCAAAATTTAAGATTTTCTACTTATGTATATAAAAGTCCCAATTCACTTTAACAAAATCCTTCTCACAACTAGGAGTACATGGAATATCCATTTTCATACATTGTTGATATATTCTAAAAACATTTTTCTAATCATGCATAATGATCTCACATTTGATGCCAAAGTATATAATCCAATATATACTTTGACTATTTTGTTTGAGCATCGTTAAATCAAGGAGCATTTGGATTATTTCTTAGGTTTTCCTTTCTTAGAGTCGAAATAATCATCACTCCACATTTGTTACATATAGGCACGCACTAGGCTTATAAATGCAAACACAATTCTCTTTTAAATGCGTTTACAACACATAGGGTTTGTCTAAGAAATCTTAAAAGCATTACAACTATTTAGAGTATTAAAACTATTTGTATAATAGGGTTTCTATTGAAGACTTTATTTTATCTTTTTACATGCTTGTCTACATGTTATTCTTGCTAAATACCCTTAGACTTGATCATGCTTGAAACAAAATTACAACTTTGCTTGCCTATATTCTTGCTTGCTAAATGTTGTAGTCTTAGTTGCCATAAAAACTAGGACTTGCTGCAAAATGGCCACAAAACAGACCACCGTTTTACCATTTCCTGAAACAAAACAAAAATCTGGAATTTCTGGACTTTCTAGGTGGCGTCCCCCTTAAATCAAATGGGCGGTCCCCTTAAAATTAAAGGGACCGGCCATACAATTAAGGGGACCGGCCACCTGAGACACGACTTTTACTGTTTCTTTTTGCTCTTTGATCCTCTTTCACATAGACTTAGCTATAATTTCCCATTCTCCTAGTATAAATCAACCCTCATCCTCAACACATTTTCGACACTCATCTTGTCTTATCCAATGTCTTCCCCTCACAATCCTTCACCCAAACCTTCAAAGGTTGCCAAAATATCCGTAAGACCTATTAGGAGAAAGAAGTTGAACTTTTGTCACACATCAAATATGGATGATGTTAACTTACCCACTTAAATTTCCAAACCACAATCTCCTCTCAATCAAAATCAACCATCTCAAGAGAACTCTCCTACCACTCAAACAAACCATGATTCTTTACCATCTCACTCACTTCCCCTTGGTGATTCTTGCAACACTAATGTTGGGCACACTCCTTCTCCACTATAAAGTGTTAATTAATCTCAAACCCTATTTCCTCACTTACTTATCAATCCACATGTTGTTAGTGTGCTTCATGCTCAAACTCTACCATCACCTCAAGGTGACAACCACACTCAACCTTCACTTTCTCCATCTCCAAGTAGATAAATGCTCATGAATGACATTAATCAACTTCAAGACCTATCAAACCTCCTAGCCATGCATCACAACGTAACACTTCCTCATCACCGTACTCTCCAAACTTACCTCACACCCTCAACTTGGATTAAGTTGAACAACATGTTAGTTATTGTCATTGTTGCATATACATCCAAAAACAATTCCTAACCTTGAGTGAAGATATCAATTGTATTGAATTTCTTCTCACTCGACCACAACCACCACCTCAAATCCAACGTGACTATCCTCCAACAACCACCTCCGCTCCAAACTCTCCACCAACAACCAACTAAGCATAATACATGCCGACTTTTTTCTCACTTTTAAAATAAATGACCAACCTTCTCCTTTTTCAAGCAAGTCCTATGGAATTCTAGGAATATTAAGACCTATGTAGTTTACTTCTATTAATATGCTTCAAGCATATTATCTCTATTTGATGTATGCATGATTGTGTTTTATACATAATTTTTATAATGAATGCTCCTTAGTCTCATATTTTTTTTGTACTTGCTTTCTTCTTGGTTGGTTGAATTCTTCATATCCATAAAAGTTAAGCCTAGTTGATATATATTTGTGATTGTTAGTTTACACAAATAACTTGACACTTGTTAAGCATTATCCACATGTTTAAATATTTTTCCTATTTGCTACATGTTAGAGATATTTGTCTTGTTCTTCTAACTTGTTTTTGTAGCAAAGTTATCATAGCTCGATTCCTTGGTTCCCTTGAACGAGGGGGAGTACACATCAAGGGGGAGCGTTCATCGAGTTGACTTTTCACATATTTATCGACGAAGCCTTTTTGATTCTACAAAAAGGGGGAGATATGGAAATAAAACTCACTAAATACTTGTTTAAAAACTTTTTTACATTTAATGAGTTTAGATTTTGTAATCATCAAAAAGGGAGAGATTGTTAATAGAAATAATGCCTAAAAACGTTATTAATATTTTTCAATCTCTCTACATTTTGATAATCACAAAATGTAAAAACGATTAATGAAAAATTGTTTGTAAACAAATAATTAGTAGTAAATTTTCATTTTGAAAATTTAATCACTTAAAGGTACGAATAAATAAATGCTTAATGCATTTTATGATCAAAGAAATTTTTATTCAACCTCACATTTTTTATAAAAATGTCACAAACATTTTTATAACTTTTACAAAACATTTTTGGATTTAAAAGAAATGTTTTATTAAAAATAATCATTTTGAATTCAAATTTTATACCCAAAAACGTCTAGAAATGTTCCAGAAAACACATCCCCTAGAAAAGACAAGAAAGGGAGCGTCTGGCCTGGGCAGCCCCCTTAATTATTAAGGGCGGTCCCCTTAATAATTAAGGGGACCGACCCCTATTTAAGGGGACCACCCAGAGAAAAAGCCAGCTCAGCTGGCCTATAAATACTGGATCATTCCCCACTGTTTTTCTTACTTTTTACACACACTGTCTTTCTGTTCTAAATCAATTTATACTTTCCTTTCTTTCCTTTGATCATTTAATCATAAAGCCTTGTTTCCAAGTGATCCAAGCTTTGATCCTTAAGTGCAAGAGAAGAATACTTCCTATCATCAAAGCGAAGTTGTGAAGAAAAGTATAGAAAGGTTATGAAGGGTAGAGAAGTTGTGAAGTGAAGAATAGTCGTGTAGTGAAGAAGAAGTCGTGTAGTGAAGCTAAGTTGTGAATTGTCATGAAGTGGTGTGTATTGTTGTGATAAATTAGTTCTAGCTAGGATTAGAACTCGACATTTCGCTTAGTGTCGGAAATTGATTTAAGCTAAGTTGTGTACGGTTTTCTCCGCCTAAAGGGAGCTTGTTGACATAGTGAGGAAAACTCTCGAGTTTGGTGCTCGAGGAGTGGAGTAGGGCGAAGAAGTGCTTCGTTACCGAACCACTATAAATCCTCGTGTTGTGGTTTGATCTTTCCATCTCTTATCTCTTATCTTGCATATTTATTTTATATCTTGTCATTACTTACTTGATTAGTTAAATTGTTCATATTGTGCATATTGTGAATTCACACAAAATCAAATCTAAGTTTTTATAACCAAACATAACATTAATTTAAAAAGTGGTAAACTATTCAACTCCCCTTTTTGTTTTCCACAGATTTAACTAGTTATCGCATGTTTTGTCACACCCCATAAATTCCCGGTTAGTATTCTGACCCATTCCAGTCATCTACTTTAAATTTTATACGTTACGTTTAAATTTGACAGTTTACCGAGGAACTAAACTGCGTAAAAACTGAGAAACATCATCGGACGCGTTCCGGCATCGGTTATAAATTAATTTAGGCATTATATGTGTTATTTTAGCTTTCCTGAGTGTTTCGCGATTTTTAATCACTTCCGATATCAATTTTAGGATCTTATCTCTTAAATTGCGTTTTTCGCGTTTTTGACCAAACGGAACCCCGAAAACTCGAAATCTTTTCGTGTAAACTCAAGTTATCGTTTTTCTCGTGTCATACTACTAAAAATTTCGTTCACCTCTTTTCCCTAGCCAAATGTGGCGCCTAAACCACAACAACAAGTATACTTGGACTCAAAATAAAAGAAATGGCATCTTATTTTGGGAATCCCACCCATGTGTGCATGGAAGATAAGAAAATGACTTATGAATGAGTCATTCTCATGCACATATCACTAGTATTGATCCTCATGTGTTTACTTACACATTCTTACAACTTTGACTAGCAAATTTTGAACCATGATCATATCACTTGAACTTTAGCTAGAAAACTTGACCCACTTGGTTCTTTTGGCTTGCCCATGCCGAACCCAAAACCCACACACACACTTTGGTGTGTGTAGGTTAGTCACTAGGTCACAAGTGTGCATTTTGAACCTTAAAACCCTAACTCTTCTACTATAAATAAGAACACTTTCTCACACTTAGGTTATAACACATTTCACTAGCCACAAAATTTTCACACATCTCTCTTCCTCCTCTCCCTTGCTCACGGCACAACACCAACACACAAACACATCCATAACTTTTGATTTCTAGCAAGATCCAAGTATTCTAAGTTTAATTCTAAGGTTATCTAAGGTAGATCCAAGTGTTGGTTGGTTGTTTTTCAAAGATTTCAAGAATTATAAAATTAGGGTTTGTAAAATTATTTGGGGTTTTTATAGATCTATAGTTTGTGGGTATAGATCTAGTGTTTTCTTTGCTACTTGCTCTTCTTGATTTGTAAGTGTTTCTTAAATCTTTGTTGGTTTCATCTATGTTCTTTATAGATCTATGTTGTTCATAAAAGATCCATGTGTTTGTGGTAATTTTTACAAAAGAAATAAGTTAATATTTTGTCATCTTTTATAAAATGGAAGTAAACATTGTTACCACTTTATGTTTATGCCTTATATTATGTTCTTGGTGAGATTGAGAGTTGATGAGAGTTGCAACAATAGAGATTAGGATGGATTAAGGTCTAGTTTTGTTGGTTGGTTATTGGCGAATAAAGATTTAGACTAGATTAGGCACTAATATGCGAGTTGGGTTGATTTTTGTGGCATTTTCAATAAAAATACCTTGCTGTCCCGAATTAGTTTTGTGGTTTAGAGCAACTTAAAAATGTTCCCATTAGACGTAAAAGTAGTTTTTGAAGAGCTTAATTCGAATAGATAATTTTTCATATATCACACTTTAAAATCGGTCTTAAAACGGCCAAGTTATGGCCAAATGAAACTCGAAATATTTTTCGGCAAAATAGATGAATAGTGGGCTGTTGGGAATAGTAAAATGAGTTTCCGGGCACTTTCGGACAATTTTGGATGTTTTAAATGCAAGCGAAACATATAGGAATGTTAAGTAATTAGTTAGAACAACTAGAAATGTCATAAAAGGTTATTTGAGATGCCGACCTTAATAAAAAGGTAGGATTATTAAAAATTGTACGAATTGGACATTTTGGCAATTTACACACAAGGATTAGGCGATTTAGGATTGTTTAAGCGAATTGTAGAATATGGAAACTTAACAAATATAGGGGACGCTATTAACGTTTTGAAACTAAAAAGTTTCATAAAAGGGAAAGTTTCTAAAAATAGTAACTTTTTGCAAGTGTCGGGATTTAACTAAGACGTTGTAAATTTTCAAAGTCTTTTATTACTAAAACGCAAACACACTTGGATGCTTTAAATGATGAACATGAATGCTTTACTTGTTTCTTTGGCGAATGCTAAGTCATACCCATTTTAATCTAGGTCGCGGCTAGACCTCCTTATATCATCATCATTTGTTGTGGTTATCGCTTATCCTTGTTAAGGTGAGTTCATAGCCCCACGTTTTTACCAATTTACAAATGCTTTATACTTAGGGGTGAGAAACATTGTTTGCTTTTAAATTGGACACAAGTTCTTTACGCGAGTTTTACATGTTTATGTGTTGCCTAAGTTGCTTACAAACCTACTACTGCCCGAATTATCATGAACTGTTAGTTTCTCGACCGGAGGACCGGTTGAGGGAGCGCGAGTGAGTAAATAGATCTATTGGGACTAATTATCCCTATTCGCTTTGGTTCTACTTAACGAAGAACAAACAGGTATATGTCATGTCGATTGTGCATTATGGTGGTCTTTTGGGACACCGGTTAAGGGCAGGAATACTATGCGATTGGATGTAGCATGCCTTGTTGATTATTAGTTTCAGTGTCATGAGCTTAGCGCAACAGTAAATACTTTTTATGTGATGTTGTATCTGTTATAGTAGTCGCATACGTTTTGAAATCTTGTGGTCCACTCTTGTATTAACTTAAACCTATGAATTCACCAACATTATGTTGACGTTTTAAACATGTTTTCTCAGGTGCTTAGCTTGGATCGATTCTTGATGCTATGTGAAGTCTATGTGCTATGTGACATCGCCAATTTCAAGATTTATCTATTATTTACTCGTTGTCATTATCAAAACTTTGTTATGCTTCCGCTACTTCTAACTTAATTATGATGGGTTGTAAAACTTAAATTTATTTTATTTTATGCGACGAGTAAACTTTTTCAAACGTCCATGATTAGTGGTCGTTCTTTATTGCTTTGTGGTCGGATTGTTATGACGTCACGCCCTTGGACACGTGTTTCTGTCTTGGCCCTGTCTAGGAGTGTGACAGATTGGTAATCAGAGCCAAGGTTATAGAGAACCAGGTAGTTATACTAGGTCTGGTCTATAACCAATATGTGATCCTATGTACCTTTATTTGTGCTTACTTGTTGTCTATCCTTGCTGCATACATATATATTAGGATTACTATAAATATTACGTAGATATTACATATTGCCATAATGTACCTTGCCAATCATTAAGATTTCGTTATGCCTTGCATGGTTTCATATAAAGGAGATTTATATAAACTTTTGCTTGTGCAGATTATGGCAGCGTTAGCTATCATTATTTCTTCTGATTCTTCGGATGAGAGTGTGGGATCACCGCCCTCTCGGGTTATTCTTTTTGGTGATATTCCTACTGTTATTCCTTCTACTTCTGTAGTTGCTCCAGAGACTTCTACTATTGCTCTTGTTATTTCCTCTGCCGCTCCTATGGTTGAGACGACTCTTGTCGCTTCACCCACTGGATTGTGTGGCTTGGTTCCCTATACGGGTTCCGATTCTGATTCACCAGATGAGATGTCTTCACCAGAGCACATTTCCCTGCTACCAGCTATTTCACCATTCATACGCACCAATTCTTCTGAGGCTCCTGATTCTTCTGATGGACCACCACTACATGACCCTTATGTTACTACCATTGCTCGTTGGAGGAGCAGGGAAACAACATGTCCATCATCATCACATGAGTTTCCTATTGCTCCTGTTACTGTCCTGCCCGGGATTCGTCGATGGTCAGCGACTCTTATCCGTCCCGGGGAGGCTATTCCTTTTGGTCGACCTTACCGCACCCATCTTAACGGGCCGCGTAAGTTATTGACTGCAAGGAAGAGAGTTGGACCTTTACCAGCTTGCAGATTAGCATCGAGGTATGCATCACCTCGTTCTCCAGATCATCACTCATCTTCTTCCAGTTCATCTTCGGAGTCTTTGCCAGTTCATTTTTTGGGTTTAGATGCTTCAGATCAGGCTCATTCGGGATCTTCAACTAGAGATGTATCACCCAGATTGTGTTACCCTCCGAGGAGAGCACCACGATGTAGTGAGGCATTTCGTCATTGGTGTGCTGCTCCATTATCTACTTGGTACCCACCGACTACATCAGAGTCATCATCAGGAGATTCATCAAAGAGACCCATGCATTTATCTTCACATTCTGCTAGATCATATCGTAAGAGATGTAGATCCCCGGTTGATTCAGTACCATTATCAACGCTAGTTATAGGATCCTTAGATCCTACTCGTGCTGATCTCTTACCACCTCGTAAGAGGTTTAAAGATTCATATTCATCTGAGGCTAGCATAGAGGAGGATGTCGAGGTTGGTCTTACAGGGACTAGGGTTGATATGAAGTTAGGTATTAGTGATGGGGATGAGGTTGGAGATCATGTTGAGATTGACCTTAGGGATGCCAGGGATGACACAGAGGAGTATGAGGTTGACGCCAGCGCTGGAGATACGGCTGAGGTAGGTATCGACCCTATGACTGCACCGTTAGTTGAGGAGGAGATTGTAAAGCCAGCTGGGGAGGATTCTCCTGACTTATCTGGCACTAGGGATGGCATTGCTAGGTCAGTCGAGGATATGTCGATTGACTTGGGTGATGTTGTGTGTGACTTTTACCATCACATGTTTGAGGTTCGTGTTGATAGGATTGTCGAGATTAAGACTGCTCAGAGATGGTTGGAGGCCGATCAGTTGATAGCTAGTGGAGACAGAGCTAGGATGGCCGAGATGATATATAGCTTGAGGTTGGAGAACCTCAAGGTTCGTGCTATGTTGGATATTGAGAGGGATCGTGTGAGCAGCCTTCGTCTTCATATGTCCCTTTCACAGGAGGAGTTTCGTCAAATTCATAGGGATCGTGATGATGCTCGAGGGAGACTTAGGAGGTTGGAGTCGTATCTTGGGAGGCGTTTTGGTTTTCGTCCATAGTCTAGTTGCACCCTGATCATGTAGGACATTAGGCCAACGGTTAGGTCTAGGTATTAGCAGTAAATAATTGTGGATCATGAACCTATTTTGGATATTGGTTGTAACCGAATTATGCTTTTATTTATGAAATGAAAAGCTTGTTTTGATTCTCTCGCTTATTTATCTATATTGTTATTTATTCTTCCTGGCAAATGTGTTACAATTAAATTTTACTTCATAGCATGTATTAAATTATCATTACCTGATGTTTGTATGTTCGTTTCAAAAATCTCACTATGGGTTGTGTCTTGTGATGTAGAACAATGACAAACACTCGTTCTGGGATGACCCACGCCGCAATTGAAGAAATGATCGATCAACGTGTGAACGCAGCTCTAGAAGCTCATCAAGTTAACCAAAATCTTGAACTTGGGAATGGGAATAACAATGGAAACGATAATGGAAACGGGAATGGGAATGACAATGGAAATGGTAATGGAAATGGAAACAATGGAGGTGACAACGGTGACGGTAATGAGAACCACAATGTGAATGGAAGAGGCGATAGGTTGGTTGCTCGTGAATGTACTTACCAGGACTTCATGAAGTGTCAACCAACAAGTTTTAAAGGAACCGAAGGAGTGGTTGGTCTGATAAGGTGGAGTGAGAAGATGGAGACTGTGTTTCACATCAGCAACTATCCGAAGAAATATCAAGTGAAGTATGCAACATGTACCTTACTAGACAGTGCACTAACCTGGTGGAACTCTCACAAGAGAACCATCAAAACTGATGCCGCATACGCTTTATCATGGAGAGAGCTGATGAAACTGATGATCGAAGTGTATTGCCTGAGAAATGAGATCCAAAAGATGGAAATCGAGCTGTGGAATCTGTCAGTGAAAAACAATGACATCGCTAATTACACTCAAAGGTTCCAAGAACTCACCATGATGTATACCAAAATGGTTCCCGAGGAGGAAGATCGGGTGGAGAAATTCATTGGAGGTCTTCCCGATAACATCCAGGGAAACATGATTGCTGCAGAACCTACAAGACTACAAGATGCTGTTCGAATTGCCAACAACTTGATGGATCAAAAGTTAAAGGGTTATGCTGTAAGAAATGCAGAGAATAAGAGGAGATTGGACAACAACTATGGAAACAACCATGGGCAACAACTACCCCATAAACGACAGAATACTGGAGGACAGAATGTTGCTAGAGACTATATGGCTGGTAACAATGAGGAGAGGCAATATGAAGGTACCTTGCCTCTCTGCAACAAGTGTAAGCTTCATCATGTAGGCCCTTGCACCACAAGATGTAGGAAGTGCAATAAGATTAGACATTTGATCAGAAATTATAGGGTTACCAATTCCACTACCCCTACCCAGAGAGGTCAAATGGTAAATCAGAGGGTTGTGACTTGTTTTGAGTGTGGTGCACAAGGACATTACCGGAAAGATTGCCCCAAGATCAAGAACCAAAACCGTGGAAACAAATCAAGAGTTCTTAATGCAAGAGGCAGAGCATATGCCCTAGGAGGAGGTCACGTAAACCCAGGTTCCAACACTGTCACGGGTACGTTCCTTCTCAACGATCATCATGCTTATATGTTATTTGATTCTGGCACCGATAGGAGTTTCGTATCAAATACTTTTAGTGCATTGCTAAATATCACACTCTATACCTTAGACATTAGTTACGCTATCGAGCTAGCTGACAGAAGGACTTCAGAAACCAACACGGTGCTTATGGGCTGTACATTAGGATTGTTAGGACATCCATTTAATATCGACCTGATGCCCATAGAGTTGGGTAGTTTTGACGTTATCATCGACATGGATTGGTTAGCAAAGAATCATGCAGTGATTGTCTGTGACGAGAACATAGTGCGTATTCCTTATGGAAATGAAATTTTGATCGTTCAAGGAGACAAAGGTGCCAAGGAGAAGAAATCAAAGTTGAGAATTATATCATGTGAAAAGGCCCAAAAGTATATAGAGAAAGGTTGTCAACTATTTCTAGCACAGGTTACGGTAAAGGAAAACAAAGATAAGTCAGAGGAGAAGCGACTTGAAGACGTGCCGACTGTACGGGAGTTTTCAGAAGTTTTTACAGAAGACTTACCTGGACTACCACCCACACGACAAGTCGAATTCCAAATTGACTTAGTCCCAGGTGCTGCACCTGTAGCTCGAGCCCCGTATAGGTTAGCACCGTCAGAGATGGAAGAATTGTCTACTCAACTACAAGAACTTTCTGACAAGGGATTTATAAGGCCAAGTTCCTCACCCTGGGGAGCTCCGGTTTTGTTTGTCAAAAAGAAAGATGGCTCTTTCCGAATGTGTATCGACTACCGTGAACTTAACAAGCTTACTATGAAAAATCGATACCCACTTCCGAGAATCGATGACTTGTTTGATCAATTGCAAGGGTCAAGTGTGTACTCAAAGATCGACTTGAGGTCTGGTTACCACCAACTCAGAGTTCGTGATGAGGATATCCCAAAGACGGCGTTTAGAACTCGCTATGGTCATTACGAGTTCCAAGTGATGCCATTCGGGTTGACTAACGCGCCGGCAGTGTTCATGGATTTGATGAACCGGGTATGCAGACCATACCTAGATAAATTTGTGATCGTGTTCATCGATGACATCTTGATCTACTCTAAGACCAAGGAAGAACATGATGTACATCTTAGACTAATTTTGGAGTTGCTCAAGAAGGAAGAATTGTACGCCAAGTTCTCAAAGTGTGACTTTTGGCTATCGAAGGTACAATTTCTTGGACACGTGATTGATAGCAAAGGCATTCACGTTGATCCTGCGAAGATTGAGTCAATCAAGGATTGGGAATCACCCAAGACTCCAACTGAAATTCGCCAATTTCTAGGTCTTGCCGGTTACTACCGACGATTTATCGAAGGATTCTCCAAGATTTCCAAGCCTATGACGAAGCTGACTCAGAAAAGTGTAAAGTTTAATTGGGGTGAAAAGGAGGAAACTGCTTTCCATGAAGCTAAAAGTTGTGATTGGCACCAATTTTGGCATTGCCCGAAGGAAAGTGAAAACTTCATAGTATATTGTGTGCTTCTCATTATGGGGTTAGGGCGCAGTGTTGATTGCTGAGAGAGAAAGTCATTGCTTATGCTCCCGCCAAGCTCAAAATCCATGAGAAGATCTTCACGACACTTGATTTGGAATTGGGAGCTGTGGTGTTCAGCTCTTAAGAGTGGAGACATTACCTTTACGCATGAAGTGCGTTGTGTACACTGATTAAGAGTTTCAAACATTTAGATCTGAAAAAAGTTGAATATGAGGCAACGTATGTGGTTAGAACTGTTAAAGTGACTTGATGCGAGTTATGCTACCACCCGGGAAGGCAAATGTGGTGGCTATGCGTTAGCCGAAAGAGTAGACCTACGCCACTGCGAGTTCGGAGCCTTGGTTATGACAAATCGGTTTAACTCCTGCGGGATCTTAAATGCTCAGGTTGAAGCAAGAAAAGAAGAGAATTACGGAACAGAAGATTTGCATGGCATGATTAAGAATCTGGAGCCAATGCAGATGGAACGTTGTGTTTGAAGAATAGAAGCTGGATACCATGTTTGGTGACTTGAGTGCTTTGTTTTATGCACGAGTCGCATAAGTCAAAGTATTCGATCCACCATGGGATCGGACAAGATGTACCAAGATTTGAAAAAGCTATACCGTTCACTTCGTAATGCTATCGTTTGAACGGCCCAACATGAAAGCAGAAATTGCCACATATGTGAGAAAGTGTATGACTTACGCAAAGTTAAAGCAGAATACCAAAAACCGTCAGGTCTATTAGTACAACAAAAATCCCTGAATGGAAATGGGAAAATATAACTATGGACTTCGTGACAAAGTTACCAAAAACGGCAAGTGGGCTGGATATGATTTGGGTTATAGTCGACCGACTCACTAAATCTGCTCATTTTTTGCCAGCAAAGGAGAATGACTCAATGGAGAAATCTACAGGCAATTACTTGAAAGAAGTGGTTGAGACATGGTGATGCCTGTTTCGATTCATCTCTGATCGCGAGGGTAGGTTCGTGTCCCAATTCTGCAATCTTCCTTCAACGATGTTTTGGAACTCATTAGATATGAGTACGGCATATCACCCCGAAACAGATGGTCAAAGTGAGAGGACTATCCAAACATTGGAAGACATGCTCCGAGCATGTGTGATAGATTTCGGGAAGGGATGGGACAGACATTTACCCTTAATAGAATTCTCCTACAATAACAGCTATCATACAAGTATTAAGGCGGCACCTTTTGAGGCGTTGTATTGTCGCAAATGCCGGTCACCTATCTGTTGGGTGAGTGGGAGACCCCAAAAAAAAAAAAAAAAAAAAAACCCCCCCCCTGCCCCCGCCCCCCCCCCCCCCCCCCCCCCCCCCCCCCCCCCCCCCCCCCCCACAAAAAAAAATAAACCCCCCCCCCCCCCCCCCCCTTCCAGAAAAAAAAAAAAAAACCCCCCCTCAGCTTACTGGACCAAAAATTGTGTAACAATTCGCATTTTTACATCATTTTATGTCAATAAATATTCAACTATTTATTTTAAACTATTACACGTTCACTTTTAATTTAAACCGTTTAGTTAAATCGTGTAAACTAAAAATTGACAATTAACGTAAACCGACATTAACAAATAAAAGTTTACGTCAATTATGTGTTATCTAATTATTACGAAGATAATTTATAGCTTTTTATATTTTTATTTTTATACTTTACGTAAAACGTTTACGTTTCGCAATGTTTAGCATTCGTGCATACAAATAACCTATACTACTAAAATTATACAAACAAATATTATACATATATAAATTTTAACAAAAAAAAATTTCACTTTCTTTTGTTGTCCTCTTCTTTGCGCCATAACCAAACAAAAGAGGAAATGCCAACATTTTTATCTTGCCTAAAATCGCTATAATTCCACTTTTATGTTAAACATGCTTCTAGGTTATCTTGTGATACTAGCTTGACAAAAAAATACTATCAACCCATCTTGGGCTCATATCACACGGCAAGGAAGAAGTAACAAAAACACTTCATACTAAATTTGGTTAGATGCTCTCTATGCATACTAAAGTAGCTTTAGGATTAACCTTAAATACAATTTAAAAATGGGAAGTCACAAGTATCATTTTTAACACATACTACTTCACTAAAAATTGTTTTTTTCTCTTCTTTGGTTCTCCCAAAAGCTACGGCAACAAAAAAAACAAGAGCAAGCTAGTTTTGATTTTATACAAACACTTTAGAAGAAAGTATAAAGGGTTTAGGTAGTTATCAAACAATTGGGGTTTGATTTAGGCATTAGTGTCGTTATTCTCATCATATCATCTTCATCAAGGTCCATTTCATTTTTACCTTAATTTCATAATATTTACTTTCATATGGTTATGTTACATACAAATTATATCACCACTTAGTTGTATTTTTACAAGTTATCAAGAAAAACAAAAAAAACATATATAAACATGTTAATATTTTCATGGGTGAAATATAATTGGTAAACATGCTAGGACTTTAAAAAATAATTATTTTGATATGTTACAAATGCTAGTAAATTTATAACTTTGTTATTAAATTTAATTGTTCATAAATTAACTTATATAGTGTTATGATTTATTTTGTTGTACTCGACATTTTCTGTTTTGACACGGGTTTTGAGGCAACGTAAAACATTATTAACATGATAGTACGTCTCAAGACGATTCCGTGCATATAAAGAACTCGAAAAACGGACTTAAAACGAGAAAGTTATGACGATGTAAAATTTATAGCGAAACTTATATAATTTCTGAAAAACTGCACTTATATACTTTCTGTCCAGTTTACGGAAACGCGTTTTGACCGTTTTCGGGTCCGAGTCGGGAAATATTTATAAAAGAGAACTTGTAGATTATGATTTTCCGTTAAATCCTCGAGTTGGAACGACCCGTAACTCATTATAACGAAGGAGATACGCCCTCTTAAAGTCGGACCTATTTTTCTAAAAAATTAATAAAAATTCCTGCACCTATTTTATAAATAATAGTTGCTGTTTGAATAGTGAATTAGTGTTTTCGAGTGTTTTCGGGTCCGTTTGGACTATAAAAACCTTAAGAAATAATAGTGTACAATCTGTATAATATTAATACGCGTTTTAAAACTTTATATATATTATTTACGAATTCAATTAAACTATATATTTTGACACTTTGTAAATAATAAAAATAGCAAAACGAGCGTAAGCGATTAAATTTAATTGTGGGACTAATAGACTATTCTCTACATGATCAAACACATATATATAAACATCAACATTAAATAACAAGGACAATATAGAAAACTATTTTTACAAGTGTATTTATATACAATAACATAGACATTTAATTACAAACTTAACTTACACACTTAGTTTATAAACTAAACAAAAACTATTAGGTGGTGATATAACTTAATAAATACATTGTTGTATTATTATTCAAGTATACATTCTTACACGACCTATATTTAATTAGGTTGCATTCCGGCAAGTTGTGCCGACTTATATTGATTGATCACTCATTCATTCACACCATCACTTGAGGTGAGTTTATAGTCCCCACTTTTATACTTTTTCAATCATTTATCAAATCTCGGGGATGAGATCATGTTTGTTTTACAAAATGGATGCAAGTACATTTAAATTCAAATATTACGAGTTTGCCTAAGTAGCTATAACTCACTATGCCCTTCATCATGAACTGTTAATTGCATATATGTAATTGTTAATTTCATTATGTGAGCGCGAATGTTATGAATAGATCTATTTGGGAATTAACACCCCCGTTCGGGCAAGTAGCGCTTGCTAGTATTCCGGTTGAACGGAACGACGAACGCATACCATGTCGGATTCATAGATGTTACGGGTTGAACATCTACATTGGGCACATTATTTATATGTAGTTGATACATACATTGTTGAGCTTCAGTGTCATGAGCTTAGTGCATTTCGTAATACATTTTTGTGATATTGTAATTGCTACTCTATTACAGGGAAATCTTGCTATCCACTTCATTAAATTTATAAACCTATAAATTCACCAACATTATTGTTGACGTTTTAAAACATGTTTTCTCAGGTACATAAGTGCTAGGTGCTTACTTGATGTGCATTGGAGTCCAAATAATACAAGATTACTTTTCAAACGACACTTAGAGGTCGTTCTCTCATAACTGGTGCAATGGTATTATGAAGTAACGCTCCCGGAACATCATTTCCGCTGCGACCCATTTTGGGGGTGTTACAGATTGGTATCAGAGCCCTGGCTATAGAGAACTAGGTTGCATATTTTACCTAGACTATAACCGTTTTTAAACATTGCACCATATAAAAAAATTCAAGGGACATACATACTTTACTGGTTTGCATCTGGTATAAATGCTTACATAACATGCACCATTTTAGCATTAGTTGGTTATACTAAGTGCTTACATAGATTATATACGTACTTACATTTCCTTACGTATATCTTAAATTTATATAAGAATTATTTATATAGATACTAGATCATTTCTCAAAACATTACGAATAACACAATGGTCCAAAGAACTTTACAAGACATTAACATAGCATCTCATAACATTTCATCTTCGGAGCACGACTTAGAGAACTAACTAATTCTTTTATTGCTCCTCTAATTTTGAGAGTCACCTGTACAGGCAAGGAACAAACGACGGGGGGGGGGGGGGGGGGGGGGGGGGGGGGGGCACATGGACTCCAGAATCCATTCAAGCTATGATTGATCGGGCAATCCAAAGAAACTCTACCCAAACTCAGGATGACGATAGCCAAAATTCAGGAGGAGGAATCAGAAGGCCTGTGCAACCTGCACGTGTCTGTACCTATCCCGACTTCATGAAATGCCAACCCTTGAACTTCAAGGGAACTAAAGGCGTTGTTGGCTTATCTCAATGGCTCGAAAAGATGGAATCGGTATTCTACATTAGCGGTTGTGCCAATGGAAAATCAAGTGAAGTTTGCTACCTGCACTCTACTAGGTGTTGCACTAACCTGGTGGAATGGTCATGTGAGGACCTTAGGTCATGATGCTGCCTATGCTATGACGTGGGAGATGTTCAAGAAGAAATTGACGGACAAATATTGTCCAAATGGTGAAATCAAGAAACTTGAAATTGAACTGTGGAATCTTAAGGTCAAGGGAAACGATGTTGCAGCTTACACTCAGCGTTTCCAAGAACTAGCCTTGATGTGCACCAAATTTCTTGCTGATGAAACCGCAAAGATTAACAAGTATATCGGTGGACTTCCCGATAACATTCATGGAATGTCATGTCTGCAAGACCTAAGACTCTTGATTTTGCTATCAAGTTGGCCAACGATTGTTGGTATCAGAAACTCCGCACTTATGCGAAAAGGCAGCTGAGAAACAAGAGAAAATTTCGATAACACACAACCAGGATCAAACAACTTCTCAAGAACAAAATGTGTTCAACGCTTATGCTCGTAGGGTCTGGAAGCGAAGTACGTTACAATGGAGGATCTAAACCTCTGTGCCCTAAGTGCAACTATCACCATGATGGAGAGTGTGCACCCAAGTGCACCAACTGCAAGAAAGTCGGTCATTTGACAAAGGATTGTTGGCATCCCATTAATAATAACAACCAAAGAACTATCACTTGCTATGAATGTGGGAATCAAGGGCACTACAGGAGTGATTGCCCGGTGTTGAAGAACCAAGGTACTGAAGCCCGAGGAATGGTGTATACCTTAGGAGGAGGAGAAACCAATCAAGACCTTGACAACACGGAGGATGATATCACTGCTTAGACTTTATCTTTTAGGAATTCTCGTTCGTATTTTTCTACTTCAAATCACCTTTGTACTGTACGAACAATTTCAAATTATCTATCAAATCAATAGGTTGTGAAAATTACATCTAATTTACTTTAAATCACTATTTATATATGCAAACTACTATCACAAATATTATGAAATCATGAAACTAATTTGACAAAAATGAGCATAGCATCGTTAGACCTTAAATATACATAGCCTGATCACCTATGTATAATTCAGGTAAGTACCATGCCATGTTGAGAAGTAGTCACCGTAAAACTTTTATCAAGAATCAAATTTTCTACTTATATTCTCGAAGGACAACCCACCGACAAGTTCAACCGTCATCAAGGAAATTGAGACCCGTACCAATGTGATTCCACCTTAAGATAGCAAATGAACTTAGCATGTATTAGGAGGGTTAAGACAAGTATATACACCTCTTCTATCAAACAATATTCGGAAGGCAACTCGAACCGAATTGCGGGACGCAATTCTTTTTAACACGGAGAGACTGTAACAATTCGCATTTTCACATCATTTTATGTCAATAAATATTCAACTATTTATTTTAAACTATTACACGTTCACTTTTAATTTAAACCGTTTAGTTAAATCGTGTAAACTAAAAATTGACAATTAACGTAAATCGACATTAACAAATAAAGTTTACGTCTTTATGTGTTATTCTAATTATTACGAAGATATTTATAACTTTTTATATTTTTATTTTTTATACTTTACGTAAACGTTTACGTTTCGCAATGTTTTAGCATTCGTGCATACAATATACCTATTACTAAAAATAATACCTAAATTATACAAAAACAAATATATACATATATAAAATTTAAACAAAAAAAAAATTCACTCTCTTTTGCTTGTCTTCTCTTTGCCGCCCATAACCCAAACAAAAGAGGAAATGCCAACATTTTTATCTTGCCTAAAATCTCTACAATTCCACTTTTATGTTAAACATGCTTCTATGTTATCTCGTGATACTAGCTTGACAAAAAAAAATACTATCAACCCATCTTGGGCTCATATTCATCGGAAGGAAGAAGTAACAAAAACACTTCATACTAAATTTGGTTAGATGCTCTCTATGCATACCAAAGTAGCTTTAGGATTAACCTTAAATACAATTTAAAAATGGGAAGTCACAAGTATCATTTCTCACACATACTACTTCACTAAAAAATGTTTTTTTTCTCTTCTTTGGCTCTCCCAAATGATTACGGCAAAACAAAAAAAACAAGAGCAAGCTAGTTTTGATTTTATACAAACACTTTAGAAGAAAGTATAAAGGGTTTAGGTAGTTATCAAACAATTGGGGTTTGATTTAGGCATTAGTGTCGTTATTCTCATCATATCATCGTCATAAAGGTCCATTTCTTTTTTACCTAATTTCTAATATTTACTTTCATATGGTTATGTTACATACAAATTATATCACCACTTAGTTGTATTTTTACAAGTTATCAAGAAAAACAAAAAAAAAACATATATAAACATGTTAATATTTTCATGGGTGAAATATAATTGGTAAACATGCTAGGACTTTAAAAATAATTATTTTGATATGTTACAAATGCTAGTAAATTTATAACTTTGTTGTTAAATTTAATTGTTCATAAATTAACTTATATAGTGTTATGATTTATTTTGTTGTTCTCGACATTTTCTGTTTTGACACGGGTTTTGAGGCAACGTAAAACATTATTAACATGATAGTTTGTCCCAAGACGATTCCGTGCATATAAAGAACTCGAAAAACGGACTTAAAACGAGAAAGTTATGACGATGTAAAATTTATAGCGAAACTTATATAATTTCTGAAAAAACTGCACTTATATACTTTCTGTCCAGTTTACGGAAACGCGTTTTTGACCCTTTTCGGGTCCGAGTCGGGAAATATTTATAAAAGAGAACTTGTAGATTATGATTTTCCGTTAAATCTTCGAGTTGGAACGACCCGTAACTCATTATAACGAAGGAGATACGCCCTCTTAAAGTCGGACCATTTTTCTAAAAAATTAATAAAAATTCCTGCACCTATTTTATAAATAATAGTTGCTGTTTGAATAGTGAATTAGTGTTTTCGAGTGTTTTCGGGTCCGTTTGGACTATAAAAACCTAAAGAATAATTGTGTACAATCTGTATAATATTTACGGTTTTTTAAACTTTTATATATATTATTTACGAATTATTAAAACTATATATTTTGACACTTTGTAAATAATAAAAATAGCAAAACGAGCGTAAGCGATTAAATTTAATTGTGGGACTAATAGACTATTCTCTACATGATCAAACACATATATATAAACATCAACATTAAATAACAAGGACAATATAGAAAACTATTTTTAACAAGCTGTAGTTATCTACAAGAACATTAGACATTTAATTTTACAAAACTTAACTTACACACTTAGTTTATAACTAAACATAAACTATTAGGTGGTGATATAACTTAATAAATACATTGTTGTATTATTATTCAAGTATACATTCTTACACGACCTATATTTAATTAGGTTACATTCCGGCAAGTTGTGCCGACTTATATTGATTGATCACTCATTCATTCACACCATCACTTGAGGTGAGTTTATAGTCCCCATCTTTTACTTTTCAATCATTTATTAAATCTCGGGGATGAGATCATGTTTGTTTTACAAAATGGATGCAAGTACATTTTAAAATTCCAAATATACGAGTTTGCCTAAGTAGCTATAACCCACAATGCCCTTCATCATGAACTGTTAATTGCATATATGTAATTGTTAATTTCATTATGTGAGCGCGAATGTTATGAATAGATCTATTTGGGAATTAACACCCCCGTTCGGGCAAGTAGCGCTTGCTAGTATTCCGGTTGAACGGAACGACGAACGCATACCATGTCGGATTCATAGATGTTACGGGTTGAACATCTACATTGGGCACATTATTTATATGTAGTTGATACATACATTGTTGAGCTTCAGTGTCATGAGCTTAGTGCATTTCGTAATACATTTTTGTGATATTGTAATTGCTACTCTATTACAGGGAAATCTTGCTATCCACTTCATTAAATTTATAAACCTATAAATTCACCAAATTATTGTTGACGTTTGAAACATGTTTTTCTCGAGGTACTAAGTTCTAGGTGCTTACTTGATGTGCATTGGAGTCCAAATAATACAAGATTACTTTTCAAACGACACTTAGAGGTCGTTCTCTCATGACTGATGCAATGGTATTATGAAGTAACGCTCCCGGAACATCATTTCCGCTGCGACCCATTTTGGGGGTGTTACAAATTGTTCGTGAGACAACAGAGAAGATTATCCAAATCAAGCATCGTCTACAAGCTTCACGTGATCGACAAAAGTGCTATGCTGATAAGAGACGTAAGCCATTAGAGTTTCAGGTTGGGGATAAGGTTATGTTGAAAGTATCGCCCTGGAAAGGAGTAATACGTTTCGGCAAACGGGGAAAGCTGAACCCTCGTTATATTGGACCTTTTAAAATTCTCGCCAAGGTGGGAACGGTTGCATATCGACTAGAATTACCAGAGAAACTAAGCCGTGTTCATAGTACCTTTCACGTCTCGAACCTTAAGAAGTGCTTATCCGATGAACCGCTCGCAATTCTATTGGACGAAATCCACATTGACGAAAAGCTCAATTTCATTGAAGAACCGGTTGAGATTATGGACCGCGAAGTCAAGCATTTGAAGCAAAGTCGTATTCCAATCGTGAAGGTCCATTGGAATTTAAGAAGAGGTCCCGAGTATACCTGGGAACGCGAAGACCAAATGCAGAAGAAGTACCCTCATATGTTCGCTAACCCTGTATCCGCATCTCAAGCTACGTCCTAAGCTTTGAGGACAAAGCTCTTCTAACGGGGAAAGGATGTCACACCCCATAAATTTCCGGTTAGTATTCTGACCCATTCCAGTCATCTACTTTAAATTTTATACGTTACGTTTAAATCTGACAATTTACTGAGGAACTAAACTGCGTAAAAACTAAGAAACATCATCAGACGGGTTCCGGCATCGGTTAAAAAATTAATTTAGGCATTATATGTGTTATTTTAGCTTTCCTGAGTGTTTCGTGATTTTTAATCACTTCCGATATTAATTTTAGGGTTTTATTCTTTAAATTGCGTTTTTCGCGTTTTTAACCAAACGAAACCCCAGAAACTCAAAATCTTTTCGTGTAAACTCAAGTTATCGATAATATTATACCTTAAGCTTAAAAATTTTCGTTCACCCTCATCCCCATACATATGAAGATGTCTAAAGCCAAGCCAAAACACTATTGGTACTTGAAATTAAATCATCCTTAAACCACTAACACAAATTTTGAAAATATTGCCATGCTAGTGAAAGAAAGAGACATTTTTGTATCCTAGCAACATGCATGTATGCAAGAATCTTACACATCACATGCTACTTACACCATTGACTCCACTTTGGCCAACTAGAAAAGATGTTATGCATAATGTGAGCCAAGATAACAAAATTTGAACCATCATGGTCCTTGTGAGCCATATTCTGCCGAACCCAAGACCAAACACACCTTTAGTGTGTGTTGGTCACTTATGCACCACTTGAACCCTCAAAATCTTTTCCTATAAATACCAACACTTATCTCAACTTAGGGTTATAACTCACTTCACTAGCCACAAAATTTTCACACATCTCTCTCCTTCTCCTCCCCTTGCTCACGGCACACCTTCAACACACAAACACATCCATAACTTTTGATTTCTAGCAAGATCCAAGTGTTTAAAGTTCATTCCTAGTTATATCTAAGGTGTTGTGAAGCATTAATTCCTTGATTTCAAGAATTATAAAATTAGGGTTTTCAAGATTTTTGGGGTTTTTGAAGATCTATAATTCTTGGGTATAGATCTAGTGTTTTTCCTACATATTCTTCTTGACTTGTAAGTTTTACATGATCCTTACTTGGTTTCATCCATTATTTCTATAGATCTATGTTTATTATTAAAGATCCATGTGTTTGTGTCATTTTTACAAAAGAAATAAGTTAATACTTTGCCATCTTTTATAAAATGGAAGTAAACATTGTTACCACTTTATGTTTATGTCTTATATTATGTTCTTGGTGAGATTGAGAGTTGATGAGAGTTGCAACAATAGAGATTAGGGTGGATTAAGGTCTAGTTTTGTTGGTTGGTTATTGGCGAATAAAGATTTGGACTAGATTAGGCACTAATATGCGAGTTGGGTTGATTTTTGTGGCATTTTCAATAAAAATACCTTGCTGTCCCGTATTAGTTTTGTGGTTTAGAGCGACTTAAAAATGTTCCCATTAGACGTAAAAGTAGTTTTTGAAGAGCTTAATTCGAATAGATAATTTTTCATATATCACACTTTAAAATCGGCCTTAAAACTGCCAAGTTATGGCCAAATAAAACTCGAAACATTTTTCGGCAAAATAGATGAATAATGGGCTGTTGGGAATAGTAAAATGAGTTTCCGGGCACTTTCGGACGATTTTGGATGTTTTAAATGCAAACGAAACATATAGGAATGTTAAGTAATTAGTTAGAACAACTAGAAATGTCATAAAAGGTTATTTGAGATGCTGACGTTAATAAAAAGGTAGGATTATTAAAAATGGTACAAATTGGACATTTAGGCGATTTACACACAAGGATTAGGCGGTTTAAGATTGTTTAAGCGAATTGTAGAATATGGAAACTTAACAAATATAGGGGACGCTATTAACGTTTTGAAACTAAAAAGTTTCCTAAAAGGGAAAGTTTCTAAAAATAGTAACTTTTTGCAAGTGTCGGGATTTAACTAAGACGTGGTAAAGTTTCAAAGTCTTTTATTACTAAAACGCAAACACACTTGGATGCTTTAAATGATGAACATGGATGCTTTACTTGTTTCTTTGACGAATGCTAAGTCATACCCATATTTACTCTAGGTCGCGGCTAGACCTCCTTATATCTTCATCATTTGTTGTGGTTATCGCTTATCCTTGCTAAGGTGAGTTCATAGCCCCACATTTTTACTGATTTACAAATGCTTTATACCATGGGGTGAGAAACATTGTTTGCTTTTAAATTGGACACAAGTTCTTTACGCGAGTTTTACATGTTTATGTGTTGCCTAAGTTGCTTACAAACCTACTACTGCCCAAATTATCATGAACTGTTAGTTTCTCGACCGGAGGACCGGTTGAGGGAGCGCGAGTGAGTAAATAGATCTATTGGGACTAATTATCCCTATCCGCTTTGGTTCCACTTAACGAAGAACAAACGGATATATGTCATGTCGATTGTGCATTATGGTGGTCTTTGGTTTGGGACACCGGTTAAGGGCAGGAATACTATGCGACATGATGTAGCATGCCCTGTAGATTATTAGTTTCAGTGTCATAAGCTTAGCGCAACAATAAATACTTTTTATGCGATGCTGTATCTGTTATAGTAGTCGCATACGTTTTGAAATCTTGTGGTCTACTCTTGTATTAACTTAAACCTATGAATTCACCAACATTATGTTGATGTTTTAAACATGTTTTCTCAGGTGCTTAGCTTGGATCGATTCTTGATGCTTTGTGGAGTCTATGTGCTATGTGACATCGCCAATTTCAAGATTTATCTATTATTTACTCGTTTTCATTATCAAAACTTTGTTATGCTTCCGCTACTTCTAACTTAATTATGATGGGTTGTAAAACTTAAATTTATTTTATTTTATGCGACGAGTAAACTTTTTCAAACGTCCATGATTAGTGGTCGTTCTTTATTGCTTTGTGATCAGATTGTTATGACGTCACGCCCTTGGACACGTGTTTCCATCTAGGCCCCGTCTGGGGGTGTGACAAGTTAATGTCCCAATTTAATCATCCAATTCCCAAACAATCTTCACGTTTGATGCATAGAGTTGTACAATTTCCCAAAACAGTTTTAGTGGTGTGACGTTGACAACTTATCTCCATAATCATATCAATCTCATTCTTCGATAATACATACTTATACTATTTAGCATAAATAGATAAGTAATATAATAAATTTTTATAATTATTAATTACTAATATATCTCGACAAGTCTATTCGGTACACCTTAGTCACTTCAAAATAATCATTATACGGTTGAAAATGAAACGTTTACTTATAATAAACACATTAGAGAAGTTTCGAGAAAAAATATATTTTTCGTCTTTTAGTGAATTTATTAAAATAAATAATTAAATATTATTTTATTATTTAAAATCAAAAATCATGTTTTTAAGAAAATTTCTAAGTATAAACTTTTTACGAAATTTCAACATGACCCGTATGTTTATACAATGATTTCCAAGGTTTCAAACCTTATTTTCATTAATTTTCACAAATTCGACACTTTTCGACAAAATATCAAAATCTCAATCTTTAACACTTATCAACACCTTTCCTTCAAATTATCTTTCAATACCACTTCGTAAATACATTCCAATTTTAAAAGTTCAACAAAATGCTCATAATGACAAAATATCGATTATTGGGCCTTAAGGCCCAACAAGGGTCCATTAGGACATTTATAAGTCCAAAATATAATCCAAGTCCAAAACCAAGGTCCACTCACATATATAAGTATATACTTATATGTAAAAATAATTTGGACCACAATAAGCCCTCTCATTAAGCCGCGGTTCAAATAGACTTATTGGGTCGTGAGTCAATAAACTCTACAATACGTATATTAAGCTTTAAAATAAGCTAATAAGCTACGTATCATTTTTGGTTACTATCATAAGCCTAAAAAATAGTCCACAACATACACCAATACACAAAATAATCAAAATCATTTTTCTAGTGATTTTGAGAAGGGGTTCGTGGCTTATAAGCCCAAAATAAGCCAAGAAATAGCTTAAAAATAAGCCTGAATAAGCTATACAAGCTACTATCAAAAATAAGCATTGTAGCATCGTATATTATTCAATCATCACGACCACAACATCAAAACTACAAAAACCTCTTTCTTTCTTTTTACTATTCACAAACCAAACACACCCTTTTATTCGTTTCATTTCTAAAAATCAATTTTCGCGACGATCAACTTGTACAACTAACATCTATGCATCAAAACAAACCCAAAAGGACAAACGAAATTTAAATTTGAAAAATTACAAGAAAATCTTCAAATTTGTAGATTTTGACACGAATCGGACAACCCAAACGTTGTTTAAATGAATACCCAAACACTCGTATCAACCCGGAATAACACGTTCTTGATCAAAGTTGGAAAACAATGGTGGTTTTGTGATGGTTAGGCGGCGGACGAACCACAAGCACACACTCTTGTGTGTGTTTTATTTTTTGTAAATAAAATGGATTATGATTCAAAGTTTCTAGCAAATGGAATATATGTGTACACACCAAGGGACAAGCTTGCTAAAAAAAGCCTCATTGTCCCATTTTGACTTACTTGACCGGCCATGGCATCCTATGGGTGTCGGGTCTTTCTTTTCGTGTCAGGATCACTTAAATACTCGTAAAATTCAACCGTAAAATTTACCCCAAAGTTAATTAGCATTTTTATTCACTCTAAAAATAGTTTTCCATTAACGTAGAGTATTCACATGACATATTTTCACTTTAAATCCTTCAAAACTCAATTTGGACATTAACGGACGTGTCAGACTCGTTTTTTGGCATTTCTTAAAATTCACGGGTCGAACCACCCGGAATACAAATAACACAATAATACCTTCCAAAAGGGATTATTAATCGCAATAAACCTCAAATCATCACATATCTCATAAAATCACCACTGTAAACACGGTACAAAATCTGAATAAACTGACACAAGTTAAATAGTCAAAGGACTATAAATGAAATATTCAGAACACAAAAATGGCAAAGGTTACAACATGTATAAATTATATAATAACATTGGTAAGCGTCTAGCAATACGCCAATGCTCCTAGAAATATCTAAGTGTGGTTTCTTAAAGACACAAATAAATGATTTATGAATTTACAATCCCTTTGTTTCCGATACCATGTTAAAAATAGATACGGATCAATGTCATTCCATTATTTAACGATTATATTTCTCGTATATCCAACTAATCAAGATTACTGAAAATCAATGAGACATATTTATATGAGTTTTCGGGTACGGCCATACACACATATGATTAATTCTACGAGGGGCCAAATGGCATCATTCTTCAACTATTAAAGGAGCAAATTCTTTATTGACTATAACTGTCAAGTCATCATGCTTCACAATCACTTTTGAGATAGCCCTTATTAGTCACCTTTTACAGGATAACTTAAACTAGATCAAGAAGGATTATTCACATATGCAAGACCTACTTACATCTCAAGTGTAAGGATTTTGTAAATAAAATCACTTACAAGATTTACTCAATGATGACGATCTATAAAGTAATATTCTTGTTAGGTGAGGAAATCCAATATTCATCTTATGAATATTATGTGAGTTTAGTGGACACATCCTTAATATCTACAATATCACTAATCACTCAGATTTGTCTTAATTTAACAATATTCCCATATTGTTTGTCGACAACGGATTAATTTAGAATAATTAACATTATTCAAGGATTTAAACATGCAAATATATGACACAATTTAAGATAAAAATAACAAAATACCAAGTATCATTATCATAAAATAAATTGTTCAAACATCCCTTATCCAAATACTAAAACACATATCTATATGAAACTACTAGCTAAACGAAGTCCTATGCTCCTAGCATGTTGAGTAAGCTTTCCTTTTGGTAAAGCCTTTATAAAAGGATCTGCTAGATTGTCATCTGTGTGAACTTTTTAAGAAGATTTATCTCGCCCAGTTCAATACACTTGCATAATGGTATCTTCTATGATAGTGTTTGGCGCCTCTCCCCGGTTCGTTGGCAATAAAAAGTGCGGCAGAATTATCGCAAAACATCTTAATAGGTTTGTTTATTGTTGGTACTATACCAAGCCCTGAAATAAACTTCCTAATCCAAACAGCTTCCATTGCAGCTTCTGAAGCAGCAATATATTTAGATTCTGTAGCAGACATTGCGGTAGTACTTTTCTTGGAGCTCTTCCAGTCCACCGCGCCTCCGTTCAAAACGAAAACATATCCTGTTTGAGATTTGATGTCGTCTCTATCAGTCTCAAATCCAGTATTTCTTAAGTTTATCTTTCGGATTTTCACCATAAACCAAGAACATATCTTTAGTATTTCTTAAATACTTAAGAATATTTTTCACAGCAGTCCAGTGAGGTTCACCAGTATTCTGTTGAAACCAACATGTTACATTTTGCGCGAACGCAATATCAGGTCTAGTGCATCTCACTGCATACATAATGGATCCCACAACCGAAGAATAAGGTACATTTTGCATACACTTCACCTCTTCAGGTGTTGAATCACTTTGTGTTTTTTTCAAGTCAAGTCTTTCTTTGCTGGGGATATTGACCACATGTTTGGAGATTATCCATCCCTATATACCTACAAGATCTTATGCCATGTAAAGCACTTTGACTACTCCCAATCAATTGCTTAGGTAGCCTATCTCTATAGATTTTGATTCCAAGAATAAATGCATACTATCCCCTAAATCTTTCTTAGCAAAACAAACTTTCCATATAATCCTTTACCAACTTTTGTAAACTTGGAATGTATTTTCCAATGATAATTATGTCAACAAACATATAGAAGAGAATGTAACATTCTCCCACTAAGGACTTTTGATATATACAAGTCTCATCAGAGATTTTGAGTAAACCAAACTTTTTGATTTTCCTCATCAAATCTTTTATTCCAGCTCCTTGATGCTTGCTTAAGACCATAAATGGATCTTTGAAGATTGCATACTTTTCTGGGATTTTTAGGATCAACAAAACCTTTAGGTTGTACCATATAAATGTCTTCATCAAGATAACCATTTAAGAAGGCAGTTTTTACATCTATTTTCCATATCTCATAATCATATAATGCCATTATAGATATGAGAATCTTAATAGCTCTAATGTCAGCAACATGTTAAAACGTTTCTTCATAATCAACCCCGTAGAGTTGAGTATAACCCTTTGCTACAAGACGAGATTTATATGTGTGTACAATACCATCCATTCTAGTCCATTTTCTTAAAAAGTACTCTTACTCCCAAAGATTATAATTAAAGGAAGATCGACCAAGACCCATACCTTTTCTATCTTTGATTGTATTTCCGCAATCATGCATCGATCCACTTATTAGATTCTGAATCTAAACTTTGCAAGCATTATACTAGTGGGTTCATTAAGATACCCTAGACTATGCTCCTTCCACTTCAACATTTAGACATAAACTATCTAGAGCTTGATGTGTCTTTCAGACCTACAATCAGAATCACTTCCTTATGAATGTGTTTCAAAAACCTTCAAAAGCCTCCATTGGAATTATGCTAGTGAATTTAGAAGGTGAGTATCTTCATCTTGAATTTCATCCCAAGTATCTATGGCCCTCCCACTAACCTTTTGAGTTATGAGATTTTTCTCAAAGAACTCAGCATACCCCGCAACAACAATTTTGTTTTTAGGTGGGAAGTAGAAATAGTAACCCATTGTTTCCTTTGGGTATCCTATAAAGATACACTTAACAGATCTTTGTTGGAGTTTGTCAAGCCGTATCATGCTTCATAAGTGCCTCACATCCCCAGACCTTTAAGTAAGACAAGTTTGGAACTTTTTCATACCATAATTCATATGGAGCATTATCAACCTTATGTTGGAACATTTGAGAAATGTTGTTTGCCGACTCTAAGCATAAACCTAATAGGATAATGACAAAGTTGTAAGATCATCATAAAACGACCATGTCTAACAAAGTAACGATAGCTCCTTTCAGACACAAAGGAACACAGTAGGAACACATTAAACAAATCAAAATGTAACCATTGTGTTGTGTGTGTATGAGAGTAAGCTATGGAAAATCCCACAAGATTTAAGAATAATTCTTAAACTCATGGCTTATGTTTTCGCAACTGATGTGCTGTTGTGTAGGGTCAATAATATAAGTAATATCAAGTTAATAAATATATAGTTAGCCAACCAACCTAAAATAAACACGTTAAACGATCGATTAACCCCGTTCAATAATGATATCGTAAGTAAGTAGGGTGTCGAACAACAAAGAAAGGAAAATTAAACCACAAATAGGACACAATTTAAGTTAAAAATAACAAAATACCAAGTATCATTATCATAAAATAAATTGTTCAAACATCCCTTATCCAAATACTAAAACACAAATCTACATGAAACTACTAGCTAAACGAAGTCCTATGCTCCTAGCATGTTGAGTAAGCTTTCCTTTAGGTAAAGCCTTCGTAAAAGGATCAGCTAGATTGTCATCTGTGTGAACTTTAAGAAGATTTATCTCGCCCAGTTCAATACACTCGCGAACATAATGGTATCTTCTATGATAGTGTCTGGCGCCTCTCTGAACCCCTGGTTCGTTAGCAATAAGAAGTGCGGCAGAATTGTCGCAAAACATCTTAATAGGTTCGTTTATTGTTGGTACTATACCAAGCCCTGAAATAAACTTCCTAATCCAAACAGCTTCCATTGCAGCTTCTGAAGCAGCAATATATTTAGATTCTGTAGCAGACATTGCGGTAGTACTTTGTTTGGATCTTTTCCAGTCCACCACGCCTCCGTTCAAAATGAAAACATATCCTGTCTGAGATTTGATGTCGTCTCTATCACTCTCAAATCCAGCATCACAGTAGCAGTCAACTCTAAGTTTAGCTTCCGGATTTCCACCATAAACCAAAAACATATCTTTAGTATTTCTTAAATACTTAAGAATATTTTTCACAGCAGTCTAGTGAGGTTCACCAGGATTCTGTTGAAACTAGCTTGTTAAATTTTGCGCGAACGCAACATCAGGTCTAGTGCATCTCACTGCATACATAATGGATCATACAGCCGAAGCATAAGGTACATTAGGTATACGCTTCACCTCTTCAGGTGTTGAAGCACCTTGTGTTTTGTTCAATTCAAGTCTTTCTTGCATGGGGATATGACCACGTTTGGAATTATCCATCCTATATATCTTCAAGATCTTATCCATGTAAGCACTTTGACTAAGTCCAATCAATTGCTTTGACCTATCTCTATAGATTTTGATTCCAAGAATAAATGCTGCTTCCCCTAAATCTTTCTTAGCAAAACACTTTCCATGATAATCCTTTACACTTTGTAAACTTGGAATGTATTTTCCAATGATAATTATGTCATCAACATATAAGATGAGGAATGTAACATTCCTCCCACTAGCCTTTTGATATATACATGGCTCATCAAGATTTTGAGTAAAACCAAACTTTTTGATTTCCTCATCAAATCTTTTATTCCAGCTCCTTGATGCTTGCTTAAGACCATAAATGGATCTTTGAAGATTGCATACTTTTCTGGGATTTTTAGGATCAACAAAACCTTTAGGTTGTACCATATAAATGTCTTCATCAAGATAACCATTTAAGAAGGCAGTTTTTACATCTATTTTCCATATCTCATAATCATATAATGCCATTATAGATATGAGAATCTTAATAGCTCTAATGTCAGCAACATGTTAAAACGTTTCTTCATAATCAACCCCGTAGAGTTGAGTATAACCCTTTGCTACAAGACGAGATTTATATGTGTGTACAATACCATCCATGTCAGTCTTTTTCTTAAAAATACACTTACTCCCAATAGTATTATAATTAGAAGGAAGATCGACCAAGACCCATACCATATTGTCTATCATTGATTGTATTTCCGCATTCATAGCATCGATCCACTTATTAGATTCTGAATCTAACGTTGCAGCTTTATAGCTAGTGGGTTCATTAAGATCCCCTAGACTATGCTCCTCCACTTCTACATTTAGACATAAACGATCTAGAGCTTGATGTGTCCTTTCAGACCTACGAATCAGAATCACTTCCTTTTGAGGTGTTTCAAAACCTTCAACCTCCATATGAATTTTGCTAGTGATTTTAGAAGGTGATGTATCTTCATCTTGAATTTCTTCAAGATCTATGGCCCTCCCACTAACCTTTTGAGTTATGAGATTTTTCTCAAAGAACTCAGCATACCCCGCAACAACAATTTTGTTTTTAGGTGGGAAGTAGAAATAGTAACCCATTGTTTCCTTTGGGTATCCTAAAAAGATACACTTAACAGATCTTTGTTGGAGTTTGTCAGGCGTATCCCGCTTCATAAGTGCCTCACATCCCCAGACCTTTAAGTAAGACAAGTTTGGAACTTTTTCATACCATAATTCATATGGAGTCTTATCAACCTTCTTGGTTGGAACCATATTGAGAATGTTTGTTGCAGACTCTAGAGCATAATCCCAAAAGGATAACGACAAAGTTGTAAGATTCATCATAAATCGAACCATGTCTAACAAAGTACGATTTCTCCTTTCAGACACACCATTGTGTTGTGGTGTGTATGGAGGAGTAAGCTATTGGAAAATCCCACAAGCTTTAAGATAATCTTTAAACTCTTGGCTTATGTATTCGCCACTGATGTGCTGTCGTGTAGGGTCAATTATTTTGATTATCAAGTTTTAAATTTATAGTTAGCCGACAAACCTAAAATAACACTTTAACGAGCAGTGTACCCGGTCAAGATGGAGTTCGTAGTAAGTAGGGTGTCGAACACTAAGAATGGAAAATTAATCCTAAATTCTATTAGTATTTTAATTAGTCTATCTTACTCGTTAAACCTATGCTATATACGTTGTCTAATAAGATGGGGGGGTTTAGCCTTAGAGACTGGCACAGGTTTATGGTGACAAATATCAATTCTAAGCACAATACACACTAAAGCAAAATAACACAAGACAAAAGAGCGGTACGAACCAAATAATAGAAAAGTGTATTAACCATGTTAAATCCAATTAAATGTTGGTTTAATTAATTAGTGCAACGACTGCTTATTTTGAGGCGGCATATCATTCATAAGACTTAGGCGGTTCTACTTCCTAAGACCTAGACACGAACAATCCTGTCACGATTAACCCATCCGCATAAAGCATCCATAAATTCAATTATAATCTATCATAGGGAATTAAAGCAGTGGTGATCCTGTTAATACCCTAGCCTATCGGGACTTTACCCACTTATTGCTTGATGTTGCTTTATACACCGGTATTCCACCACCAAAATCAATTACAAATCAATTAAGAACATGATCACTGAACAATTATCGGGTCACCTGCCAATAGTCCACATAAGATCGCAAGGTGGTAAAGACGATCTAGAAGGAAGGATAAAGATTTAAAGATCTCGGACGGAAAAGACGAAGTCAAAAGATAATGACAAAGGCTCAAGATCAAAGATCACAAAGCATGAAGGAACAAGCCTACAACGTAGACAGAGTCAAAGATCATAAGAGCTCAATGACAAAAGCAATTTCATTGATCTCACGAAGGAGTGTCACAATGAACTCACTTCGGGGGAGATTGTTAGCCTCAGAATATTGAGCCGAACAATGGAAGTTCATTCATTAATTATATTAGGTCTCGGTCATTATTTAATATACGATGTAATAGACTAGAATGGGTGAACAGGCTCTTATATGTAAGCTAACCGGTCACGTGTATCGGGCGAAAGCCCAAGTAAACCCGAGCCTGACCCGTAGAAATACTAAAGGCAAGTAAGCCTTTTAGTCTTGGTATAAATACCACTCTCCATGGATGGAGAGTGGGTTGGTTCATTTGTAAGTTTTTCATTTTGCAAGTAAACTCTCCCAACTTCTACTTTCTCTCTCTTGTTTCTCTCTCTACAATTCTTCTCATCATCCAAGCTTATTTTCTTATTCTTAATATGAAGTTAAGTGATTATTAAAGATTCGGCAGTATTAGCCCACAATCATTTTCATTATTACAAACGTGATCAAACAATTAAAAACCGAATGATTAAGAAAGTTAGAATTACACGATGTCTTTTATGGAATTAGGAATGGTGCTCGACCTTGGCTGCTCTTTATGGCTTAAGAATTTCGACTTCAGATGTATACTATACATAGAATATGATATTGCACACTGAAAACTCGTTTTTGAGTCTTCTATTTATAGTTGCTTAAAAACCCTCGATACGCCGTATCCAAAGTGGTAAATACGGCGTATCGGGCTGGATCCCTTAGAGTGCGCGCTACGTTGTAATAACTCTTTGATTTCTTTCCCAAAAATACTTGATTTACTGTATCTTCGAATAGCCATCTTCAAGGATACGACGTATGAAGGAGTCATGGATACACCGTATTCGGAATTGTCTAAACGCGTTTTCTTGTAAAGCTTGACGCTGATACGTCGTATCTTCTTAAGCGGATACGGCGTATTGGTGTATTTTCAGAAATCTTCAAATGTCTTCGTTTTAGCTCCAGATTGTGCGCCTTTTAGCATGTCTTTACAAAACACTCCTGAATTACTGCATTTATCAACTTTAAAGCAATTAAGTACCAAATAATGCAATAATTGTATAAAAGTGGGTAATATAGATCGATAAATGATGTAATAAAGTGATGTTATTTGATGTTATCAAATATCTCCCCACTTGAATCCTACTTGTCCTCAAGTAGACCTTAGATAAAAGTTCAGTTTATGAAAATGTGTCCTCACCGAAGTTAAGGATTTTCCACTTTAAGCATCGTTTTTTTCTAATCACCTGCACATGACCAAGCTCCTCACGAAATACGAAATGAAAACACTCAAATCACTCAACTAATCTAGGGTGCAACATTTAAGTGGTACGCTTAATTACTCGGTCGTGATTAGTTTCATATCATAAGCTTGGCAAGGATACACATCTCTACCGCTAAAGCTAAGGAGATAAGTTCAAAAGCTAAATTGAGTATTTATTAGAAGGCTCGGGTTAAATCATTCTTTTTAGGAGAACGATATAGGGTGTGGAGCTTTTTACTTTAACTAGAGGTCGTTGTCAAATAAGGCAGCTGAGACATGCATACACACTTGAATCCACAGGATAGACACACATGCTTGAACACACCCTCATTCGAGTGGATCCTAAGGTTAGTTATTAGGAAAGGGAAGTAAAATGGTTGTTAAATAAAATTCATAAAACAAATAGATTAAGCCAACAAATAAGGTACGGTTGCTAGTAACTTTCCCCCGGCCGTTCCATGACAAAGACTCGAACATATAGACAGACACCTCGATCATAGAAATGACAATGAAAACCTAAGTTGACGTTCCCATAACGATCAATTTCCCTTACATCCCGTTCTTTACATACTTTTACACAAGTGGTGATATCAGCCACTTGTTTACAAAACTTTACATCGTTGATTTTTGTAACGTATCAAAGAATAATCGATCCTTCTATTTGATTCCTTCGGTATAAATTTCTTTTGAACCGACTATTTTTCTTCCTTCTCTATTTTTTTTCTTTTTTAAAAAAAATACATGATAAATCTCGGTTTGATTCCACCGTCTTCACTTTCATAATTCGTCCGGATAATCTTTCCTTGTAATACTTTTCTTCGGACATAATTCATAATTACGAAAATAGTGAAACTTATGAGCTACATAACTTTCCCATTGCATTGTGCAATTTCCCGACCATTACATAGATAGAAAATTTTCACTTTGATACAGGAAGTATAAAACTTTACATGAAAGCGACTAGCAACATTGAGAAATAGGCTTAATCAACATGGTAGGCTAAGGTGTAAAGGTGTAATGAAACATATAATATGGTGTACAAAGAGAAAAGAATGGCTCAACAGGTTGTTCTAGGAGATTTTACTCTAAAATAAGAGTAATCAAGGGTTACACGGGGAGTTAAATAACCTGTGAGGTTAGTTATTTTTACGACATGTAGGCTATTTTGTTTAATCCTAGAAATTTATCAGTTGAACATGTTCTTCCATCTAAATCCATAGTACTTATCATGGCGGTCTCGAGTGATATACCAGGCCAAGTTCTAAAGTCTACTACATCACCGGCACACTTATTATTTTGTGGAATTTAGTAGATAGTTTGGAAACAAAATAGGCTTAATTCTCACAATATGTATCAAGGGTTATAGTGTGCTAGGTAATGTGACTAGTGATTTTTACAAAAGTCATGCTAAATTTTATTTAAATTTTGACCGTTTTTAGGCTTTTTGCATGTTATTTTGTAAAAAGAGGACAAGTACGTTCTAATTCTCCATCCCCCCACTTAAATTATACAACGTCCTCATTATATATATAAAGCAATAAAATTATAAAGAAGAATAGAATTAGAACAGAAAACTCCCTGATGTTTTACTCGTGATAATTCTCCATGATGAGTTCTTGAGCAAAAAGTGTGTTGACTAGGGCTTCAGCATGCCCGGATAAGTGCAACACATGTCTTTTTCAGCAAATATCATATCATAGTTTCAGTAAGGTCTTGTAAAGAAGACAAGTGCAAATTCTATCTACCTACAATGGTACAAGAAAATAATTAAACACACAACTGTACAGGGGTCAATATGCCGTATCCTAAACCCTAGGATATGCCGTATTGCTCCTGTGGAAACAATTAAATTACTAGAAAATAAATAATTAAGTTTAAAAACTGATAACGTCCAGACATGCATACGCCGTATCCAGAGGGGTTTGATACGCCGTATGCAATGTCTAGGAAGACAGACTCGTGTATAAAATTAAATGCGACAAACGATTAAAATGACCGGGTTGTCTCTTGGGAAGCACTTTTGTTTCAGCTGGTCTTTAAGTTTGACCTTTTTCACACATTGGGCTTCTATTTTGTGCGGTGTACGCTCCATCCTTTGTCCTTTTTACGGAAGATATCAAGGTAGATATTGGATATTCCGTTAACAGTTTGAGCCCAAGATTGGTGTTCGAGGGCGCGAACTCCCAAAAATTCCTCGTTATCCCCAATTGAGTATTTGATCACCTCGAATTTGTCTACTCTACACATTCCTTTGTCTCGTCGCTCATTTACGTCGGAGTGTGTTGTATCAAAGTTTTCATGATTGCTAGAGCTATCTTCACACTTCTTTTGGTGACTTTTGCCACCTATTTCATCATCATTTTGGTAGGGATTGAAAGATGGATGTTGGTTTGATTCATTGTTTTCGTTGGTTTGATTCATTGTTTTCGTCATCGCTTGATTCATCATCAATGAGTGCATCATTATCGTATCCCTTTTTCCCAAAATTTCGAAACTGCATTTTTAGTTGCACTGCTTAGTTTTTGAGGGTTTTTAATTTTTGAGTTCAACCAATCCATAAATCTTAAGTGACATTCCCTATCATTTGATTTACTAGCACGGGATAGTGGGTAGTTTTTGTAGAAGAATTTATCAACTATCTTTTCCCATGAAGTAATCTTGGAATTTCCTTCTTGTACCCACCATCGATGTGCCTCCCCGGTCAGAGAGTATGGAAATGTCAGGACGCATAGTTGTTCAGTATCGACATTGGGGTTTTTAACAAGATCAATTATCTGGAGGAATCTAGTAATATGGTCAATTGCGTCAATTGCTTCAACTCCATTATAGGCGCTATTTCTTAGCTTCATAATTAACTCAGTGTTGATTTCTATTTTAACACCAATGTCGGATCTTGGTTCAGCAGGATTAGGGTTCGAAAGGCAAAGGCGGACATGAGTTCCTTTTAAATCAGGTGCCGCCATCACAATTCTTTTCGTCAAACGACTTCTTGAAAATACGCACAAATAATCAGTAGGATGTTCCCTATGGAAAGGGAACACATAAAATAGGAAATCGAGAGTAGAAAGATAATTACTGTTACTATATTAGATGACTGATACGCCGTATGCAATTAATTTGCATACGCCGTATGGGTCTGTTGAATATCAGTATGCCGTATAGAGATTTTACGAATACGTCGTATTATTGTGAAACAGATACGCCATTTAGACAGTAAAACTCAATACGCTGTCCCGATCAGAAGGTTTGATACGTCGTATCCAACTGGTGGATACGGCGTATCAGGTGATCAGTCAGAACAGAATACTGTTTAAAACAATTAAATGCAGGAATTTAAAGCAAACAATTTAAATGCTGATAAATACAAACATAATTTAAATAACTAAATTACACTAAACCAATAAGTTAAAGGTTAAATGATTACACTAAACTAATTAATTAGAAATTAGAAATACTGAAAAGAATAAGGTTTAATTAATTTCACTCCCCGACAGCGCCGCCAAAAATCTAATGTGCTGTCGTGTAGGGTCAATTATTTTAATTATCAAGTTTTAAATTTATATTTAGCTGAAAAAACTAAAACAACACTTTAACGAGCAGTGTACCCGGTCAAGATAGAGTTCATGGTAAGTAGGGTGTCGAACACTAAGAATGGAAAATTAATCCTAAATTCTATCAGTATTTTAATTAGTCTATCTTACTGGTTAAACCTATGCTATATACGTTGTCTAATAAGATGGGGGGGGGTTTAGCCTGAGAGACTGGCACAGGTTTATGGTGACAGATATCAATTCTAAGCACAATACACACTAAAGCGAAATAACACAAGACAAAGAGCGGTATGAACCAACTAATAAAAAACTGTATTAACCATGTTAAATCCAATTAAATGCTGGTTTAATTAATTAGTGCAATGGCTGCTTATTTCAAGGCGGCTTATCATTCATAAGACTTAGGCGGTTCTACTTCCTAAGACCTAGACACGAACAATCCTGTCATGATTAACGCATTCGCATAAAGCATCCATAAATTCAATTATAATCTATCATAGGGAATTAAAGCAGTGGTGATCCTATTAATACCCTATCCCATCGGGACTTTACCCACTTATTGCTTGATGTTGCTTTATACACCGGTTGTCCACCACCAAAATCAATTACAAATCAATTAAGAACATGATCGTTAAACAATTATCGGGTCACCTGCCGGTCCAACTAAGCTCATAATCAAGAAGTAATGATAAGGTGTCATTTATGATCCTATTGGTCTGGGCATGCAAAGCACAACATGGAGAGCTATCCCGGCATCTAGATTACCGGTTAAGTCTCACTAGACCCAGTTGAATGATAGGTCGCATGTACAAGCACATAAACAAGTATAAGGCGATAAACATAATCAAATAACAATGATAAATTTAAGCAAGCCGAATTAAAACAAAACAAACATTATAATCTTCATTAACATAGCTAATACCCAATGTTATTTGTTAGCCTCAGAATATTGAGTCGAACAATGGAAGTTCATTCATTAATTATATTAGGTCTCGGTCATTAATTAATATACGTTGTAATAGGCTAGAATGGGTGAACATGCTCTTATATGTAAGTTAACTGGTCATGTGTCTCGGGCGAAAGCCCAAGTAAACCCGAGCCCGACCCATAGAAATACTAAAGGCAAGTAAGCCTTTTAGTCTAGGTATAAATACCACTCTTCATGAATGGAGAGTGGGTTGGTTCATTTGTAAGTTTTTCATTTTGCAAGTAAACTCTCCCAACTTCTACTTTCTCTCTCTTGTTTCTCTCTCTACAATTCTTCTCATCATCCAAGCTTATTTTCTCGTTCTTAATATGAAGTGAAGTGATTATTTAAGATTCGACATTTGGTATCAAGAGCCTCGGGTAGATAGTGGTTGTTTCGTGGTTTAATAAGCTCTAAATCAATTTTTTCGTAGCTTATTTTGCAATATAAGCTCACGTCGAATTTTTTTTGGGGCTTATTGGTTTGTTTTGTTCATCTACATCTTGCTATACTTGGTTTACACATTCTTGTGTTTCATTTTTAGTTATAAGCTCAAAATTTCATGGCTTATTTTTGACAATAAGCTCACGGCTCAAAAAAAAATTTGGGCTTATTGGTTTTCTTGTTTACTCCTTCATACACTTGGTCTACATCTTCTATTGTCACTAAACTAGTTGCTTTGTTTTTTATTTCAAGATTTTCGAGCTTATTTAGAACTTATTTTCAAGCTTATTTCGGTTGCTTATTTTCGAAGCTTAATTGTGATTGGCTTATCCCATTTGTGGTCCCAACCGGTTCTAAACAAGAAACCTAGATCCACTTTTTTAGCTTCACAAGATAGGGACTTCTTGTTTGGTAGTAAAAGTGGTCCACACCCGAAAGTGACTTCAAGCGGAATATGTAAGTTAAGGCAAAGTGGAATATGTCACTGAGTAAGCGAAACATGCAGGTTTAGTTTAAGCGAAATATGCATGTTTAGCTCAAGCGAAATATTACAATTTAATAAAAAGACACTCTGCCAAAAAATTCTTTTATTCAAGCGGAATATGCAACTTTGATTTCAAGCGAAATGTGCAGATTTGATTTCAAGCGGAATATGTTTTAAATTCGAAGCGAAACATGCAAAAGACCAAGCGAAACATGCAATTTCAAGTCAAGTGAAATGTGTAATGTTTTGAAGCGAAATACGTAATTTCCAAAGCCAATCGAAATATGCACTCTTGCAAACGAAACATGTTAGTTTAGGAATTTAAACTTTTAAGACATTCAATTCACATCAAACAAACCTTAATCCAAATCAATTAACATTCACGGTTTTCTATTGATTTTGTAAAATCCTGCGAAAGACACAATTCTCTTCTCGGTTTTAATCATAGACTTGTAAAATCCCATGGACGTTTATTGTTTTCATTTTTACCACAACTTCAATCACAACAAATCTACTTAAGATCCTACAATCATTTTACACTTCATAATTCTTCAATCATTCATCATGACAACTCCAATTGTAACTTCCACAACCGATAGTCAAATGCATAACAGCATAATGGCAGCTGGTTCAAGGGATCGTCCACCAATGCTTGCAACAGGACGATATGCACAATCGCGATCACAGTTCTTAAGATATATTGATACAAGACCAAATGGTGATGCCTTATGGAAGTGCATTCTCGAAGGTCCTTACACTCCAACTACTGTCGTAGTTCTAGCTGTTCCTGTAACAGAGAATTCTCCAGCAGTTCCTGAACAAACAACAGTCGAGACAGCTATGAATATGACTCCTAAAAACAGAGCTCATTTTGAATCAGAAAAGGAAGCGATTCATTTGATATTGACTGAAATTGGGGTTAAAATATACTCAACTGTTGATGCATGTAAGACATCTCAAGAAATATGGGAAGCCATCGAAAGGCTACAACAAGGTGAATCACTCAATATTCAAGATGTCAAGACAAACTTATTTTGGGAGTTTGGTCAATTCACCTCTCATGATGGAGAAACAATTGAGTCCTACTACATAAGATTCTACAAGATGATGAATGAGATGATCAAAAACAATTTGATAGTTGCTACGATGCAAGTTAATGTTCAATTTCTTTAACAACTTCAACCAGAATGGTCAAGATTTGTAACAATTGTCAAGCAACAACACAAGTTGGATGAAGTTTCATACTACAAACTCTTTGACATTCTGAAACAATACCAAAAGGAAGTTAATGAACTTCGTACTGAAAGAATGGCCAAGAATGCTAACCTATTAGCATTTGTTGCTACTGCTCAAACACTTCAAATAATAATGTTTATGTTTTTAAGAACCTTGTAGTAATTATCTACGGCCTGTGTTCTATATTGATGTAATAATATTATTACAAGTATGTTTTATCTCATTAGAAGCTTCTCTAAATAGTTGTCGGTGTTTGTTTCATAACAAGTGGTATAATTTTGATGTTGCTCGAATATAGTAAACATGATATGTTATTTGCAACTAATTGTTATATTCTTTGCTTTATTGGTAACCATGGTTTCTGAATTTTTGGCCAACTAATCAATGGGATTGTTATATTCTTCCATATGGATATTTGAGTTTATCAATTCAATCCTATTTAGATATCTTCTTAACGAACATTTTATTAGGTTCGTGCATAAATATGTTTAATTTTAAGCAAAAAGATTATTTTAAGTTTAAAGGCTTTTAAAGTATTACATATTTTTGTATGAGCGAACATTTTCTTTTTAAAGATCAAAAGGTTAACATAAGAATAAAAATGTACTTGTCCTATAATTAAGAAAAATGTTATTGTAGTTTCTTTTTAAAAAATGTATGTTACGCATAGAAAAGAGAGATTGTGTAAGGCTTCAATATCTATGAGTATATATGATTAGAGGGTATCAAAGTAAATTTACATATAAAAAGCTCCAAATCATTTCAAACGCTTTCTTGCTTAGCGTTCTGACTTGAAGCTTTTTATTGAATATAAAAGCTTTTATCTTGTATATCCAAACAAGGCTAAATATTTTATTAGAGCTTGTTTTTAAATAAGAAACTTATAGCACGAAAAAACTAAAAACACCTTCCTACGAAACAGGGCCATATTATGTTGAGACTATGTTAGAGGGCTTTTTTTGCACTGCTTGTTTACCTTTTTAATAATTTTGTTTGTAGTACTCAGGTTGTGTTTTGGAACAAGCGTTTTGGAGCGTTTAGGAGTGACAAGCGACAAGCGGTAAGCATTTTAGATGAAAAGCTTGTTTAGCAACACCTTAACAACCATTTGAATATTGTTTAACCACTCCAATCTCAAATGTTTTTTGAAAAAACATTTCAGAACTCCAAGCAGTTTGTTATATAAAATTACATTTATACCCTCAAATATAAAATTCATAATTTCTTTAATTAGGTTATATGCCTTTTTTCGTAATTTTACACTTTTTAATTACAACTTAGAGCTACGTTACCAAACACCTTTTTTAAACAAATAGCTACCGCTCCCTCCTGCTTACTGCTTACTGCTTACTGCTACTGTACGTGTCGCCAAACATACCCTCAGTGTTGAATTGGTGTAGTTGAAAACCTTGATGAAACTAGGCTTTTTTTGTATTTTGAATTAGATTATTTCGATTGATATTATTTCTGTGCTGATTGTATTGAATAATAGATTCTTCAGATGTTGCATATTACATCCCTCGTACATCAAAGTAATTTTTTATTTATTAAATTGAATTCTTGATTTACTTGTGTTTGAATTATATATGGTGTATTAGTGTGTAAAGATTGTATTTTTTTTTTCTTTGTTCTTAGGTCAAAGGCGTGCAGTTCTTAAAAATCAAAGTAAATATTTTGTTTTTTTAATTCTTGACTTATGTGCATGTGTGTGTGCCCGAATTATGGTGTATTAGAACTATTACAATGGGATTGGGGTCAAATAACGGTGTATTAGCACGTGTAAAGTTTTTTTTTTTATATATTTTCAGGAAAAATGGTGTTTCCAGGAAGTAGTAGCAGTTCAATGGGACCGGAGGTGATTGATATTGATGATTGGACGCCGAAAGCAGTGTCGAGATCAAATAGAAAGGGTAAACGAAAGGAGGTATAGTTTAATGTTTAAACGAATCTTTTCTGGTTGGTGGTTTTTTGATGATTAATAAGCGGGTTGGGTTGATCATTGAATTGAGTGGTTAACCTCTGTGTAATTTCCATAATACCATTTGATATGAATCGCTGATTGTTATTGAAAATAAGTTATTTATTTTAAGATTATGTTTTTAATTACATTAGTAGTCGTAGTTGGACATACTATTAACTTTTTAATGTATTACCAAGGGTATATAATGCATTTAGTTATTGGGAAATTTTTTGAAGCATTATAGTATGTTACATACTCTAAAAAAACTGTCAAAAAATTTGCAGTGGTGGTAATGTGGTAAAATTTCTGAATGAAAAATGACCTTTCTTGTCTGAATACGGAGTATAAGATATATTATACAATTACGATAACGTGTGATAAATGCTTATGATGATGGTAGTTCTTTAAATTTGTGTATATTGGTAATTTGTATAAAGAAATTGTAATCTAGGGAGACTCATGAATCATGACAGTGATCAGTAAATATGATAATTGATGTTCAAATATCAAGAAAGAGACATATATAACATGGTTAAATAAGGATCTAATTCTCAATTTTCGGGTCTAAATTTGGATTCTTCTATATGATCTTTGAAGTTGCTGAAATGTATGATATGCACCCAACTACTTGCTACATGGCCTTAAGGGGCGTTTATCTATCTGATTATATATTCCCTTTGGAAAACAATACAATTTTCTCCTTTTTATTGTATTAACTTGCGATTTAAGTAGCTTTAGACCTCATTCATTCATTATTCTGCTAGATATATATGCTGTGTAGACATTGTTATTATTTGATCACTCAAATTTTCAGGTTCCGGTTCATGAAATAATTGATGTTGACATGTATGAAGATCCCAATGATGTAGTGTTTATTCAAGGGAAGGCCGAGTCTACCAAAAAGATGAAGGGCACTATGGGCATTTCACTGGGATCTGGCAGTTCAGTACAATCTGATTCAAAAAGGGTCAAGTCAAATACAAAGGGGAAGCTAGACAATTTGAGAAAATTTGGTAATGATGAAGGAATGAGAAAGTATGAAAATTTCAAGAAATTTGATACTGTTGTGGACCATTCGGATCATTTTTACTCGAATCAAAATTCAACACAGAAACAGGTAGGCAATTGCATTTGTGTTTTTGTATTTGTTTTTGGTTAAGATATCTTCTTTTCATCTTTTAAGTATTTTTTTTCATCATTTAACACAAATACACCTGTTTCAGCCACCAAAGAACTGGGCTAAAAAAATACAGGGGGACTGGAAGATTCTTGAAAAAGACTTGCCTGGTACCACAAACTGACCCCTTTATTAATTTGTTATAAATAGAGCAAAGTATAGTAAAGGAGAGTCTCTTAGGCTCTTAGCATTAATGAAAATTATGGACCATGTCCCTTGTCTTTGCTATTTGCATAAGTGGTCTCTAATTGCAATGTCTGCTTTTACTTTTGGTCCATTGCCCATTCCCTTTAGCAACCAAGAGCGTATCACATACTTGAGGGGGTCCCAAAGTAAAAGCAAACATTGAAATTACGGACCATTTGTGCAAATAGTATTGACAATGGACGGATGGTGTGGTCTTTATTAAACCACAAAGGACGGTTTATATATTCTCTTAAGAGATTAATTAATGGATGCTATATTTGTTTTGGTCATAGACACAATATTTGTGAGAGTTTATGAATCAAGGATGGATCTTTTAAGAGCTGCAATCATTGGAGCTGAGGGTACACCGTATCATGATGGTCTCTTCTTTTTTGATGTGTGTTTTCCAAGCACTTATCCTCAGATCCCACCTGTAAGTCACCCTCTTCATTTTATTTACTTGGTTCTAATGCATATACCGGCTAATTCCATGTGAGTTTTTTCTAATAGCTTGTGCACTATCACTCTGGTGGTCTTCGTATCAATCCAAATCTATATAATTGTGGTAAAGTTTGCTTGAGTCTTCTGAACACTTGGACTGGGGGTGCAAATGAGATGTGGAACCCACGCAGTTCGACTATGCTTCAAGTTCTTGTCTCCATACAGGGTCTTATTCTAAACGCTAAACCGTACTTCAACGAACCTGGATGGGCACCCTCAAGTGGCTCAATTCAAGGACAAAAGCTTGCCTTAAACTATAACGAGAATACCCTTATTTTATCACTCAAAACAATGGTGTATACCATGAAGAAACAACCCAAGGTAACAGATTCCTTCATTGCATGCCATCAAAGATTCTTTTTTTGTATCTTGTTTAATAATGGTGTTGGATAAATACAGTATTTTGAAGACTTGGTGGTAGGACATTTTCGTTATCATGTACGTGATATCTTAATGGCATGTAAAGCTTATACGGAAGGTGTGCAAGTCGGAAGTCTTATGAGAGGAGGTGTACAAGATGTGGATGAAGGTCAAGAGAGCTGCTCGTACAAGTTCAAGACTGATGTGGTGTCATACATCAAGGTACTTATAGCTGCCTTTAAGAGTATTGGTGCAAAAGAAGGCGCAGAGTTTCTTTTTTTAAGTCAAAAGAAAATCCCTAAAAACAGTACGAAATAAAATTATGCTTCCCTGAATACTGTTTAGTGTTTTTCTTTTTTGTAAGGGAATCCGAAACACCCTCTAAGACAACTTATATGCTTATTTTGCTGCAATACAACAGCTAATCTGTATTTGCGGTGTTTAAAAGTATGATTATCCAATATGCAAATATGATTTTTTGTGTGTAAAATAAGTTGTTTAATTGAGCAGCTTGAAACTGCTCATTCGATCAAAGCCACTTATTTTAAAAAACATTGAGCACATAAGCAAACTGAAAACCCTTGAAGGTGTCTGGGATTGCGTATTAACTAAAACCGCTTATTTGCTTATTGTATTTGAATCAAGTTGATCAAAACTACTTATTTTACTCTAAATAATTAAATAAAAGCAATTCGAAATCCAAGCGCGCGCGAGCGCATCTGAAACACAGTTCTTATATGGACTCCCATAGACGATAAGTATAATCATAGTACCAGTACTCTCCACTCATTGCCACTTTTTGGTTTTCATTAATCTACATGGGAATATGAATATGGGTTGTTGGGGAGACATGTTATATAGAAAGAAGAAAAGAAATCGGAAAGATAAAAGAAAATAGTATGAATATAAGTTTAAGTCATTAAATCGCAACGTCCTTTCCTCAATGTACCCTCACATTACGTTACGAACTTCCAAATTTTATCCCAATACGCACACACAATACTTTGTTTTTACCTGAAATGCTTTTGAAAAATCTAACGCAAACGTGAGATTTTATGGGGTTTTGATAGCTAGGGCTTTTAATAGATGCACTACGAACATCACTTTATATACATAATTCACTTAACTTTTATTCACTCGATCAAAAATCACCCTTTTCAAACCTTAGCTCAAAATCATGAAATGTTCTAAAAGTGACGATCAAACTTGTAATTGATACACGATAATATCTATGTTATGCAATGTTTCGGGTAAAATATTTTACAGGGGAATTCCCCTTTACCTAAAAAAAAATGTTTTGGGTAAAAAAATCACAAAATGTAGGACTCTACAAAAATGTTTCGGGTAAAAAAGAGTTGTGTGTGTATATTGGGAAAAAATTTGAAAGTTCGTAACAAAATACGGAGCACTTTCTAGGTCACGTAATAAGGCAGTACATTAGAGAAAATATGTTGCTATCTAGTGACCTAGCTAAACGTCTTCCGGGAGCCAAAAGGAGGTGGTGTACTTTCGTTTAACCACAAACACCCACTTTTGGTTTAGTGCAAAACAATTATTGCAGAAATTCGAAAAACTATGGTATGTCTTTCAAGCTTCAAAGATAAAGCATTTAAAAGAGTTTCCTTCGAGATAATAATTGTCCATAGCTCTAAGTTCTTTTGATGAAGTTCTTTAGATGCTTCAAATCGATGATTTCTGATGGTTAGACTATTAGTTACGTTAAGTGCTGCTTCAATGTTTGTACATTTTTAGGGTTGTTTTCCTCGTATTTTCAAGAATTTTAGGTCTTTTATTTTGGGATAGCTAGTTTCTTGTTAGTGTTTGTGTCTTTAACCTTCTTGCTAGTTTTATAATATATTATATCGACTAAAAAATACACCCACTTTATTTTCAAAAATAATGTATATGATGAGAAGCCATTATATTGTCCATCTTAGTATTTTAAATTTTCTCAAAATAGTTGTTCACTATTAAAAATAGTAACTAGAGTTATTTAAGTTTATATATTACTCTATATAAAGGATTGACTAATCGCTAAAGATTAACATTATCTTTTGTTGCTTTTAACAAAATGACCTGGCGGTACAAACTTATTTTTCTTAAATTGTGTTTTTCTTGAGGTGTACAATAATTTTGAAACGGGTAGAGAAGTAGTTTATTTTTTGTATGTGGGTTAATTTTGTTTTGTTTTTCTGGTTTTTCTTTGTAATATAATTTTAACTTATAACTGAAACATAAACACGTATAAACGGAAATCAATCGAAATAATGTTCGCTTATAAGATAAACTGCACCAATTTCTCATCATAACAAGGCGAACCAGATTCATAGCAGAAAAATGTTCTGAATAAACTTTTGTCAAAAAACCAATGTTTTGAAAACCGGGTCCCTAATTGACCCGGTCGAGTCACCGGGTCACCAGGTTACCGGTTCAACCGGTTCGATCACCGGGTCAACCCGGTTTTCAAAGAAAAATAAAAAACAAAAATATTTGCAATGATACAAAAAAATTATATAAATAAATCATTAATATACCTTAGATTGAGCCTAAAAATCATTTACTAACAAATATAACATATAACAAATAAAATTACGTCGCAAATATACATAAAAAACTTGTTTTATTTGTAAAAAAAATTGAAAAAACCAAAACCAGGCCGGTTTTTGAGAACCGGGTTGACCCGGGTCACTTCAAACCCGGCGGGTCTAACCAGGTTTCGAAAATCTGAAACTCCATTTAATATTAAATAGTTATTTGTATATATAACATATATATTTAAGGTTTAGGAAGGATGTATATACAATTTTAAGTTGGATATATATGCAATCCCCCTTGATAGAAACTCATAGTAGTAATCTTCGTGGACACTTTTATAGAAACAAGACTCTTGCGTTAATTTAAGAAAATTTCTATCGGCCCAAGAGGGAAAGAGATGTGATAAGATATGTTGAAAGATGTGACACATGTCACATGGCAAAGAGTCTGGCTCAAAATACGGGTTTATACACCCCACTTACCGTTGTTGAATCTCTTTGGCAAAATGTAAAGCATTGATTCATTGTTGGATAACCTAAACACAAAAGATTATGCTCATGAGGTGGTGGATCGTTTCTTAAAAACGGATCACATTATCTCGTGTAGCAAGACCATAGATATATCTCATGTTGCTAATTTGCATTTTCGCGAGATAGTGCGGCTACATGGTATTCCTTTGACCATTACTTGTGATCGAGATCCCAAGTTTGCGAGTCATTTTTTGTGAACGCTTTGGAGGAAGCTTGAGATACAAACTTCAATTTAATTCCATTTCCCATTCCGAAACGGATGGACAAAAATTGAGACACACTTAAAATTAAAGTTATACTATGTGAGTTTTGATCTTACTTTGTTGTGTTTGTATCTCTTTGGAGTTTGTCCCATTGATTGGTGAACTATAATAACTTTGTATCTCTTGGTGGGTTCTAAAAGTGGTGAATTAATTGTTCATGTATTCTTTCGGTAACACCCGTTAGGTGGTGGAAATAACCTTGGTGTTGTATGGCCTCGTATCAATTGCTCAAGGACTTCATTGGTATAGAGGATTTGGAGATACCACTAAAAAGTGTCAAATGTTTTACTTTTTCAAAACTTAAATCTAAATGCAAGAGACTGATGAATAACCTTCAAAACAATAAATAAATAAAACTTGAGTAATAAATGAATGGTTGGGGTATCTCAGACTTCATACTTGTAACCTTTGTGGCATTTGCTCATACGATTAAATACTACTAATGCAAATAATATCTCCCCTTCAAAGTTAATACTGCATCTTGGCGAATTGCAAAGCATAGGCTTTCGGTACAGTCAATCTTGATAAGAAAGGTACTGATTTAGATTTATTTTGTTGCCGACTACAACATTTACCACTATCCCCAGCGAAAAATCCAAGCCTTCCCGGGCGACTTGTCGCTTGGGATACGAATCCCGAGCGACATGTCGCCCGGGATAAATTGAAGGGGAAAGCTCGCCAGGGATACTTTCCCGGGCGACATTCTCGAGCGACTTGGTGGGGCCCACATAATTTCAATCAAACTAATAAGTGTCACGGTGGATGCTTTTCCCGGGCGACATGTCACCCAGGAAAGTTGTTTCGCAAAAAAACTAATTAATCCTGATGATAGATTAATTAATTAATTGCACATAATCCCGGGCGACATGTCGCTTAGGAAAAGTTTCATATACGTTGACTTGTCAACTTTTAAAATAATTTTTGTCGTTTAGTGCCGGTTAACCCGGGTGACATGTCGCCCAGGATTGATATGTCATTTTTTTAGTTTTGGTTTTCCTAGGTGACATGTAGCCTGGGATTTCTCTCCAATTTTTTATTATGGGTTTTTGCTGGGCGACATGTCGCCCGGGATAAGTTTGCATTTTTTTATGCAGCCTGCACATCAGGCAATTTCTAGATTTTTTTCCAGAAATTTTCCAGAAAAAATCTACCAAACATCAAACATGTATAAACCAATATAGACTCTATCTAAATACATCACAACTTGTACCAAAACACAATACAATATAACGGATCAACGCATTTGATTTAATAACGTTAAATCATCCAAAATCCTAATAAACACAATATAGTCTACAAAACGGGGCTTCCTAGTCACAAACCTTGAATTATCTGCAAGATACAAGTCAATATTCAACTAGATAGGGAAACAAATGTTTACATAAGGGTTACCAAGATCAACGTAAAGAAAAAAAATAGCATACTAACCCATATATAACATCTCTAACTATCGCCATCCTCCTCGTCCTCCTTATCCTCATCGCCGTCCTCATCGTCGGTCATCTCATCATCCCCGCACCAGCCACTCCTGCTGGCATTACCGAACTCAGGTGTTGACTCATACTGTGTAAGCATCTGTGAAAACTTGTCGTAACTTCTAAAAAGCTTCATCATCAAGTTCACCTGTTTGGTTAGGTACTTGTTCTTCTTTTTGAGCTTTTTGACATCGGCAGAGTTGTGCGTGCATTGAGGCGAGGGCGGACTGAGGACAACTGTGGCCTATCCCGGCAATACCCTATCAACATAGGGAAGGTGCCCCCGCTGCTTGCCCTTTCGAGCCAGGGCATTGATCTCTACTTCAGTGTAGGGCACACTCGACGGGGTGTTGGAGCCTAGAGCCCGCAGCCTCAACATCTCCTCCTATGTAGTGAAAAAACACAAGATAGTTAATATATTAGTCGGGTTGCTACATTATTTCTTGACAAATCATTAAAGTGTGTGTTTTGAAACAAAACTTACGTATATAGCTTGGTCCTCATCCCGCATGAATACCCCGTTAACAGTGTGTGTCACGAAGAAGGTATGGATCAACGACGGGTACTCCCGAGTGGCTGAGCTCTCCATCTGTACATACACACATATATAAGATGAAACAAATTAAAAATGACAAATCACAACACACCAAAGCGTATAATCAGATATATATGTATATATGTATGTAAAATAATTATAATGTTTATTACCATCTGATCTCGAAGGCGAGCAAGTGACCGGGATCCCTGTCGGCATACGACCGTGCTCTTTGCCCAGTTTTGGTAATTTTGAGCGGCTCGAGCTTGGTTCCTGGGATCATTCTAAAAGGCAATCTGGGCATCCTAATCTGTCGGGGTAATGTCCTTAGGACGTCGTTGCCTGATGCTCTCCATGTCGTATGTCCCGGTCTCGGGGTTTATAACCCAATGCTCTGCCTTGAGGGAAGCCTTATTGGTATTGTACAACTTTTGAAAATGCTGCTGGATGCCCGTATTAATATTAGTCCAGCGCTGGGATTGCATGTGAGGCTTCAAGTCAAACTTCATCTGCAATCATATACAACAAAATAAAGACAGAGTTAGAGATATAATTTATATATTTATCTAAATTTGTTTATTTATTGATATGATATAAATAAATAAACAAATATAGATAAATATACACAATTAAATAAATAAATACGATAATGAAATAAACATAAAAGGATAATGAAATAACCGACCCTAATCTTTGTCACGATCACTGCCTTCCACTCCGCCGGGACCTTTTGCCTAGAAGGGTAGTACAAAGTCATCTCCCTAATGAGATCCCCAAGGTAGTTAGACCAATGAGACGCATGGTCACCGAGAGGCATCAGGGTCTTTTTGTCGTCTCACTCAAACCGGATCGGGACGGGGCCTTTGTCATCAGTGATCTTCATTAACCTAAGGTTTCGGGTCTCTTGGTGGGTATGCAGCTTGCCCGCTTTCCTTCCACCCAAATTGGGTTTTCGGGTTCCTTTGCCTGCAAAAATCAAGTGAGTGATAAAGTCATAAAAATTCAAGGCATGTAAATTCAATGTATCAAATTTATGCTTGTATTACAATAATCCAAAAATTCTTACCTTGGTTAATGAAGCAACCCCCCCAACCGGTGGGTATATGGTGTATAGGGGGATAATCATCACCGCCACCGTCACCGCCATGGCCCCGTGCAACATCTGCTGACATCTATACAAGTACAATTAGGATAACATATAGAAATTCATGAACAAAATATAAATAAGCATGCACACATCCAAATACATACATATCCAAATAAATATACACATTTAAACAATCCATAACAATTTCATTCATTCATTCAAATATATAAGTGTCTTTTGCAAGTTACAACTAAAGATCAATCTTCTTCTTCACTATAATAAACAACATCTACATAATCATCATCATCAACATTGATGAGGTCTTCATTAGGGATGGCAACGGGTCGGGTTCGGGGAGGGTTTTGGTGTACCCGTACCCGCACCCTTTATAATATCCACATCCGTACCCGCCCCATTACCCGTTGGGTACCCGGTTAATATTATCCATCGGTTTTTTGGGTTTCCCCGCGAGTATCGGGTATTCCTAATTGAATATTTTTATAGAAAAATGATGGGTATCAAGATTAAGTCACACTAAAATTCATCGAAAAATAAAGCAAAACACCCTTATATATTCAAATTTTTTAAAAGTTAAAGAAAACAAATACCGTATTAGACGATTTAGCGCTTTCGAATAATTTATGTAACATTCAAATGTTTTAATAATAGAAATAGTTATATAAAAAATACAATGGAAGAAATTATATGTAATAATATATATATACTTTAATTATTTATAATAACAATAAAGTTGGTACGAATTCGGGTAAATGGATACGGGTAATCAGGGCGGGTATTATCAAAACCCGTCACCGAACCCGTACCCGGCTAAATTCTTTTATCAACACCCGTACCCGCATCCGAACCCGCCAACCCGCCCCTGAACCCGACCCAACCAGAAACTTATTATCTTTACTCTTTAACAGCCTCGCGAAAACACTTTCAGATGTAAAAAAAATTTGTGGAAGGAGGAACGAGTCCGTCTACTGGTTGGTTCTCCTGGAGCTTCAACGACTCCAATTTATTCTCCAGGATCTTCATCGACTCCAATTTATTCTCCAGGATCTTCAACACCTCCACGCTATTCTCCAGGAGCTTCAACACCTCAAAGCTATTCTACTGAGAACTTCAAAAAATGCAGAGTGCTCAAACTGCAAGCACTTTCTTTGATATCGATTAAAGGTACTAGAGCGCAACTGTGGATATGTATATGCATCGGATCAACTCACAGTTAATTCATAGCCGCACCCTATTTCACCGAAGTTTACAATAACATGGAAAAACTTGATTTGGAGTAGTTTGTCATTTGGAATGTAATTCGTATGCTTTAAGCGTCGGTTTGTAAGTCTCGTATGATTATCGTTCTAATATGTTTAAGTGTCTGTTTGTAAGTCGCTTGTGTTACTACAAGTGGTATGTATTATATTTAACTAAACGAATGTTTGTTTTTGTGTTACTTGACGAATGTGCATCTTGAAAAAGTATACAGTATATCATGTTCAACTATAGAAGGGTAGTGCATATCCTGACCGAACCTAGAAAACGAAGTGTTTTTTTATATAGTTATTATTTAAAACCACACAACGAACCGAGAAAACGGAGTGTTTTTTATATAGTTATATGTTAAACGCATATTTTAAAACCACACAAGAAACCGAAATGTTTTTTTTAGTATTTATATATTTTAAATAATAATTATATATTTTATAAGTATCTTTATAAATTATTATTTATAAAATATATAATTATAAAATATATTTTATAAATAACAATATATAATTATAAATTATTAAAAAGCAGAGTTAAATTTTTTAATAAAATACATAATCCCGGAGGACATGTCGCCCGGGAAACATGAGCGGGAAAAATTGCCGCCAGGAGTTTCGTTAAATATTTTTTGTTAAATTTTAATAAAACGTTTCCCGGGCGATATGTCGTCCGGGATAAACAAATGCACGTTAATTATCACTAATCACCACTCTTAATCATTCACGTGATTAATTTTTTTTTAAAACGTTTCCCGAAAGTGAGCAGGAAAAAATGCCGCCAAGATTTTCGTTGAGTTTTTTGGTCATATTTTTACCAAGTTATCCCGGGCGACATGTCGCCCGGGAAACTCTCTTCAAACTATGACTAAAATGGCTATAGATTGAGGGGTCACGTTGAACGGACTTTTGGCGTTTTAGTGATGTTCCCTGGGCGACAATTGTCGCCGAGAAAAAGTCTCGTCAACTTGTTCTACTTTTTGTTGTAGTGAATTAGTTGGGTGGAGGATATTGATGATTGCAGTTACATGGAGAATAAACCCATTTTGCTATCGGACCCTCACACTTTCCAGAGCTGGCACCAGGGTATTTGTTCACACATGTGTCATTGCAACAACCAGCCATGCATTGAGGGCTGCATAAACCTAGCTATATTCTCCATGCATTGACCCCCATTTGGATTTGCCAACGAATCCTTTTGAGCAAAAATGTCACGTGCATTTAAAATTTTTGCTTGTTCACCAACTACTCAGGACATATTATAATGTTATCAAACAAAATTAACATTACGACTGTTAAAACATAAAAGATCAATATTACGGGGTAATTAATAAGCAAAAAAAAGACAAATAAAGAAGTACCTAACAAACAAAAAATAACGAAAATGATTTGAGTATTCATGATTTGAGAGATGCGCGATGGTATTGAAAAAGGGCTATACAAGCTTTCTGGCAATAGTTTAGAAGAATTGTTCAACTGTTAATGTCGTTGTAATTTTGGTCAATTTATAGCCTGTAAATTTCTGTTACAAACTTCCTTTAGTATTCACATTAATGTTGTATTCTTTCGGTTTTGTTTATGAAAAGAAAATATATTTACATTAAACATATTAAATTATTAACTCATTCCGTTAATGATGGTAATTAGTAAATTTCTGTTTTCCTTTATATTCTTTCCGCTTTGTTTATGAAAGGAAAATATATTTACATTAAACATATTAACTCATTTGATTTTATTTTTATATTTTTGGATTGATTTATTTAGAAGTCTTTTCCTAACTTAACTTATATGAAGGTACCTTTTCTTTTTGTTTTCGAGTTGTTGAACGATTGATTTTGGTTCTTGGTCTCGAGCAAATGGAAGCCTCCTACACTAGTATACTGCATACAATGGTTAACACATCGACTCAATGCGACATTTTAAGTGATATGTATGATTAGTTGATCGTTATACGTACACTTTAAGTGTTCGGATGTTGTAACACATGATCGAGTTTATATATTTTATTTTTGAATTGAATATGCAACTTTAGTTAACTATACTTAGTATTCTTGGATTCCATTATTTGACATGCATGGAATAAAATGCCCTCTCGAACATTAGCCAACTAAATAAATATCTGGATATCGAATGTACCTTTCTCCACCTTTTAGCTTATAGCATGTATCTTTGTTTTATTTTTCCAAAAAAATAAATATATATTCAATCTTAAGTTTCTAATATAAGTTGTTAATATTATAGTTGGGAATGAGTTAACAAAGCGATATATTACGAGATCAAAGTGAGAAACATAGGGTGCGTTTAGTTGGGAGGAAAACACTTTTGTTTTCACAAAATGTTTTGTGAAAAAAAAAGATCGCGTTCAAATCATTTTTTTCCTTCAAAATTCTTTACAAAACACAAAACATGCATTTCTCAACTTAACAAGGGAAACTACAAAACACATTTTAATTGTTTTCCTTGTTTTCTTTGTAATCCCTCTTGTTTTCTTGAAAATGGAAAACAATATCACATGAACGCATTTTTTATGTTTTTTGAAAAATAAATCTCAACTTTTTTTAATAAATTTGAAAACACAAAATTAAATTTTTTTTTCTCAAACTAAACGCAACCATAGTGTTCCTTTTGTAGAATAAAACTTGTTACCAAGTTAAATCGCTATTCATAGTAGATGATTGATAGGCGTTTAAATAGGTTTATAGCATAATATTAAAGTAGTTTAAACACAAGCAATACACATATATTTTTCAAAGTTTATGAATGCATTGAAGATATATATGTTTGGTATGTTTGACGCGGAGCGGTGTGGAGCTTTTTGGAGTAGTGAGCAGTGAGAAATGAGCATTTTGATTTTTAGTGCTTACTTGGCAAAAAAAGCAGTGATCATTATGATTTCTGTTAGTCGTTTGGCAAATGAGCGGTGAGCGATCCTATTTGTTAGGAAAGCTATAGTTTTTCCAATGCCTTTTTAAGAAGCATTAACAAAGCAGTGGTGAGCTGTGACAACTACTGCTCACAGCTACCACTCACGGCTACTGCTCACGCCTAGTGCTTACAACTATTACTCACGGATACTGCTCACAACTACCGCTCATTTTAACAAACATCATACTTGTTGTCTTTAAAAAAATACTTCAAAGCCTGATTAACATTTAGGAGGTATGCACAATATAAATGACATTTTTTAAGTTTACATATACTACTATGAACAACTTTCATTTGTTTATATTTATGTTTTTTTACTTTTTAAGTGTTCACGGAATGGTCATCTCTAACTCAACTAATTAATGTTATTTGCATACATTTGCTCCTCTAGGAAAGCATAGGTGTGTGTAAGTATTTCCTAGGTCATCAACGGATTACACGAACCCGCCATCTATTTAATATTCCATTAAGGCAACGCACAAGTAAGGTAGTATGAAGACTATTACAAGGCCCCTAAAAGTATATTAAATGCGTGTGAAATACCTTAAGAGGGATCAACCATATAAGGGGGTAAGGTAGTATGAAGACTATTACCCGATGGTATCCTTTCTACGCACTCGCGTTTCCTTAGACGTGTCTACAACGATACAGACAAAAGCTGGTTTTCTAAAGCCTAACGCGCACATTCATCAACAAGAAGCAACAGTAACAGGATCTACAATCCGACTTTCATGCAATCATAAGCAAATACAAAGGAGGGTTTAGCCTAGCATGTTAAGGATAAAGCAAGAACGTTGATTAATCACACAACACATAGACATATTAAATGATTAATGAATAACACTCTTACTTGATTAAAAAATGGATAGAAGGTAGTTATAATAGGGTTTTGAGGCCCTAAAAATGACCTTTAAAGCTGCTACAAAGATTAGGGTTCGTCTCCCTAAAGTTATACAAAGTTACACACTTAAAACCCTAAAATCGGTTTTGTATATATAGTGTGATAACCGATAACTTGTCCACGGTTAAGTATTATAAAATATTATAATTTCATATTTTGAAGTCTTTCGACCTTGTCAGTTTTCCCGATGAAAGCTAAAAAGTTGACTTCAGTTGGCTATTTTGCGTAAAGCAGTTACGGTTTAACCGGGATTTTGAAGGAGTCTTGAATTTCGGGAGAGAATCACTTTTGATTCGTCTTTCCATTTCATAGTATTTGTTGGTATTTTAAATAATCCCAGGAAGCTTTCTCGTGATCCTTGAAAATCGTCACGTAGTGCGTACCGGCATGACAGTTTATTTGAAAATAAGTTTAAGTGTTTCGGAAGTGTGTAATGAGCTTATTTATTTAATAAATTCATGATTTTAAAAATGTTGGATTAAAACATAAATCGTTGGTGTGTGATTTGAAAGTTTTCAGAAAAACGGTCATTTTCGTGAAATTCGGTAAAAAGACTGTAACGGTCGTTAAAGTGTAAATTTTGAACCAGAAGATTTGGACAAACTTTATTTTGGGAATTAAAAGGTTTTCACACTTGTAAGGATGGTTTGGTTGAGTTTTAAACAAAAATTCGTGTTTTCGGTTCTAACCCGGCCGGCAACGTCTAAATATAATTTTTGTAGTAGATTAAGGTGATATGTGTCGTATAAATAACTTAGATTTATGGAAAAGTAATTTTAAACGCAATGGGAATATTAATTAAACTTGGGTAACGTTGTAAATCGTCAAACTTTGAGCTTTTAAGCAACCCCGAGACAAAAAATGAACTTGAGACCCCCTAGGATCCCATTTGGGACGTGTAACAAGAAGGGGACCACAAGGCATATTTTTAGCCTTGGTTGTCCATGCATGGTACAAATTTTGTCATAACCTCAACATTTTTTTCTTTCTCATTTGAAATCAAATCAAACACAAAAAAATACATCTCTCTTCTATTTCTCATTTTCGGACGAGCAACCAAGGGACAAGAAACATTTATTTTTAAAGAGTACCAATAACAAGGGTTTGAAAGATCGATAGTGGGTTGATATTACATAGACACGGGTTATAGAAAAAGGTTTTTGGGTCTCTTCTTCTTGCGTCAAAGCCTAACCAACTCGCCAAAGTTTTAAGTTATCTAAATTTGATTTAAGTTGTACTTCTATTCTTATTATGGTGTCTTAATACTAGTTGTACAAGTTAATCGTCACAAAAATTAATTCTGGAAAACAAAAAGTGTATAAAAAGGGGTGTTTGGTTGCGTCGAACTCGAACAAAAGGAACAAGGGTCGAATGTTTGAATATTTTGGTTGTGGTGGTATTTTTATAATTTTGTCAAAGTACTTTTTGGCTTATTTTGAAAGATGCTTAAAAATAAGCAAAAGAAGGAAGAATAAGTTGATGGGCTTGGCCTATTTGCGTGGTTTTGGCTTATATATTGGACTTATTTTCGGCTTATTTATGGCTTATTTGTTTCGGCTTATTTGGTTTTGGCTTATTATGGTTCGGCTAATAAGAGTTTCGGTTTATTTTATTTTGCTTACTTGGTTCGGCCTATTTTGGTTTGACTTATTGGGTTTCGGCTTATAATTGATTCGGTTCATATGGTTTCGGTTTATTTTCGGCTTATTTTGGTTATGGGTTTTTATTGACTTATGGTTATAATGGTTTTCAAACTTATATTGTGAACTTATATTTTGGCATCGAGCTTAAGATAATAAATGGATTTTAACACATAGTGAAAACATTTTGGATCTTTAATGGGCCTTAAGGCCCAATAAGCGAAAACTAGTGGTTAAATACGTTTAACTGGATTTTTAAAGTGAAACATGTTTCGTGTGAATATTGAAAGTCGATGGAGGAGAATGGGTTTTGTTAAAGTATTATTGGGATATAGAATTTGGCATTTAGTCGGAGGATTGGTGAGATTTGGGAAAAATATTTGGACTTGAGAATTTGGGAAAAGTGTTAGAATTGAGATTTTTAAAATCTTGTAAAATGTTGTATAAATAAATGGGTCATGCCAAAATTTTGTAAAAATCCTTCACTTAAAAAATATTGTGAAAACTTATTTTGTGCCGATTCGGTTAAAGTACGAAACGTGACTTTTAATAAACTTTAAGTGTCGAGGTTTAACGATCAAGTGTGGATTATGTTAAAATGACATGGTTTTATAATTACCCTTTTGAGCCGATAAAGAGACGAAAATAATAAAATATTTTTATTTTATTATTATAAATATATTGAAGTATATGTATACTAAAACATTTCAGAGATGTTTATTCGTTTATTTTAGATCTTCGAACTCCCACTTAGTTCTCGTCAGATTTTCTTGGATTGTTTGATCATTTGTCCCGTTTCAACGGTGATCAATGTTTTGGATAAATGATATCGATGTCACATTTAGCCCAAGTGTTTTGAGTCGTTTTAAGTGATTTACCACACAACCATAATAAAAGATAATGGTTTTTTATGAGATAACGGTTTTGGTAAAAGATAACGGTTTTGTTATGAGATAATGGTTTTGGTAAAGGATAACGGTTTTGTTATGAGATAATAGTTTTGGTAAAAGATAACGGTTTTGGTAAAAGATAACGGTTTTGTTATGAGATAACAGTTTCGGTAAAGGATAACGGTTTGTTATGAGATAACGGTTTTGAGATAAAAAGTAAATGTTTTGTAATAAGGAAAGAGGTCCTTGTAACCGGATTGAGAATCTTGATGTGAGTAAAGACGAATACTTGTACAATAAGACAACTTTGTACAAACATTTATAAAGTGTCGTAAATGATTAGGTCGTGGCCAGGTACTGCATTGAGTTTGAGATTTGTGCAGTTTGAATTATTATTATTGAGGTGAGTTCTCGTAGCCCCTTTTTCTACTGTTTTTTTGTTAGGGGAAAATGATACTCAAATGTATTTTGAACCGTTTTCTTTTGAACTGTGCGAAACGTGATTTTGTTTTTGGGACAATTATGTGCTTATGATTACGATGTGAATATATGTGATGTAATTTTACTTGCATGTACTGTGTTTGGCATGTCAAGGGTTGTGATTTTACTTGCGTGTACTTTGTTTGGCACGACAAGGGTGATTGGCAAGGAATTGCCATCTCTAGTGTGGACCTGCCCTAATATAGTACTCCAGCTGGTAGGCCCTTTACGTGCGTAAGTGACATATCAGAGTTGCTACTCCAAGAGCATTGGTATATGTTGTTTTCATGACTAGCAGGGATGCTAGGGCATGGTGATCGACTAGCGGGGATGCTAGGTCGTGTTACATGATTAGCGAGGATGCTAAGTCATGGGTGATTTACATATATTCATTATCATATTGCACTATTGTCCACTGTTTTGAGATATTGGCATAACTTTTGGGTTTAAGGTCAAATCTACGAGCTCACCAATAATTTTGTTGACGTTTTCGAGTATCATTTTCAGGTGTGTAAATTAAAGGTATATAAATGATGTTGGAAGAGCAAAGATGTAAACCCAAGGGGATTGGGTCAAGATGGGTTTTGTTTATTTTATTATCTTGCCTGAACTTGTAAAATTAATGTAAACCCAAATTTCTTTCCATGTAAATTGTAAAGTGTATGATCTTGTATCTTGTGCGCTGAACGGTATCGTCGCATCCCGTGTTTCCGCCACTGACAGGGTGTGACAGATTGGTATCAGAGCCAAGGTTATAGAGAATGCTGGTTTTTATAAAATAAAATAATAACGCAACTATAACCAAAGTGAAGTCTATTTTTAGTAAAACCTCGAACATAACGAAAGTCAATTAGCCCGAGCAGTTCACGGTATTTCCTAAATGACGCATAGCATGATCAACTATGCTTAATTAATAAAGGACTATGAAATGATGGGGTTAGTTTTCTAAAGTTATGTTGGAGGAGAAAAGGGATGTGTGAGTAATGAGACCACCTGAAAATGATAGGATGTAAAGTGATGAGAACACTTGCAAGTGTTGAGTTTGAGATCATATTGATTTTAGGATTGCCATGCTGCCTTAGTAGTAGGAGTATGCGATGCCTTGAGAATGTAGGTAAAATTATCGCGGGTAGCGATGATGATTGATTGATGTTGGTCGTGCTTGCCTAAGAGTAGTGCATGTTCCCTTGAGAGTTTTAGTGAAAATGTTGCAGGTAGCGATATGAATTAAAGGTATGCTTTTTATGGATTATGTGCTTCGGTATCGAACCTGGTCGGTGTTTATTTGTTGTTTGTATTTTCTCGATATAGTTAAAGGATATATATTTATAAACAGTTACGAACGTCTAATTTCAAAAGCTATGATGATTTATATATGTAAGCATAATGATGCTGTTAATTTGGATATTGATATTTTATGAAATATTTATACCCTTATTATCGTGTTATCACATGATGTCTACCCCAGTGTTTGTTGAACCAGAGATTCCCACCCAGGCTGACAGAGCTCAGAGCCCTCGAGTGCCCGTACCATTTCCCAAGGATCCTTATGAGGATATTAGGCAGGCTTATTTAGTTAAGACGGACACTAAGTCTGAACCTTTTGAGGACCCTGTTGAGACCGAGACACCTGAGTCACCCCACACTGTAGCATCACCCACTTCACTACCTGAGGAGTCAGAACGCCACCCACACGTTATGCTTAGGAGTCAGAGGATTCTGGCACATCTGGTGCGAGATCCACATCATCGGATTTCACCACACCACTTTTACTAGATCACCCACTTACCCATACTACACCCACATTGGTTCCATTTCTCTGTAGGACCGCACGTATGGCCGTGCGTGTTCCGCCTGCGATGTCACCTGGCCTCTCTGCTACTATAGCAGATGTGGTAGCTATGTCCGATTTAGTGTTCTGTAAGAGGTTTAGGTCCTCTTACGAGAGTTCACCACCATCATTACCACTAGACCTTCCTTCACGGAAGCGTTCTCAAGGTACATCTGAGTTAGTAGAGGATGATAAGGAGGAGGATGATGAGGAGGTAAAGGAGAGTTCAGACTCTGATAGTGAGAGCGAGGACACAAAGGACGAGGGTCCTGCTGCAGAGGATGAGGGTCCTACTGCAGGGGATGAGGGTCTTGCTGCGGGGGACGAGGGTCCTGGTATGAGAGTTGAGAGTCTTGATTTAGGAAGGGATAAGGCTGTACCTGAGGGTCAGCAGCGGGCAGCCCCGGTTGTGGAGACAGCCGTGGGTGAGCCTCTAGGATTGGGTTATGAGGAGTTAAGATGCCGGGAGATAGCATTGAGAGAAGGCCAGATGCCTAGTGTATTCGAGGTAGGTCAGGGTTCTAGATCTGTACCAGAGCCTGGGAGACCAGAGAGAGTGTCGGCACTTAGGCAGCCTACACTCACTATATGGATAGACCTAGAGGATGATAAGGTTTACATTGATGTTCCTTCTTACCCACCGCCAGCACCACCTGTTTAGACACCGCCATCTCCTGAGTGGTCATCTGGTTCACTTCCTGTTTCTACAGTACCTTCTATCATTCCTTCACCTATTTCATCACCCATGATACCACTGACCATTTCATTGCCTGTAGCTTCACCCACCACGGCTGAGACTGATGGATTTTTGACTAAGTTGGGAGCCTAGATTGAGATGCAGGGAGGGTTAGTTCATGATCATACGGTACGATTAGGGGAGCTATCACCTGCTTTGTTTGAGAGGTATGATAGGGATATAGGGGAGTTGTTTACTAGGTCAGGAGTAGTCAGGGATGAGATCTTCTCCCAGAGATATCGACTTCAAAGCCTAAAGCATGAGTTGGAGAGGGTTGCAGTGACTTTTGGAGCGATTTGGAGACTAGTATTAGCCCTGGAGTCATGGACAAGTCAGACGGATGCACAGAGAGCAGCTCTATGGCATGCCGTTAATGATACGCAGATGGAGAACCAAGAGTTGTGATTATAAATCATAGAGGAGAGGCATGCGCGGTTGGATTTGGCTGAGATTGTTGATAGTATGAGGAGAGGGTAGGAGCCTAGAGGAGATGTGTAGGATGTATGGGATTTGATTAGTAGTTTTTGTATATCACTAAACCGATAAGCGTCGGTTAGTGTCGGTATTATGATTAGAAAAGTTTTATTTTTAGTAGTGGTAGTTATGACAAATCCTTATTAGTCGTTAGATGATTTGTATTGAAATCATTTTTATGATAGTGAAGGAAATTTTGTTCAATTTTTTTTAGTGATTAGCAGCATTTTGTGTTATTATCGGTTGGATGGATAAGATCAGTGCTGGTAAGCATAGTTACCCGTACGTGGTTGTGTTACGATTAGTCGCTCGTGTTAGGGCGGACACCCATTCCTTGTAAGGGTTAGTGTACGATTTAGTTGGTATATTTCGAAACCTTAAAATATATTCGAGTTGTTCGATTATACCGTTTTGTTTGAAAGGATAAAAGGAAGGTGAGAGACCAAGAATGGTCACGGGGAAAGTTGGAAGGAATTGTAGTGAATCAAATTTGAAACCTGATCATATTTTTTTCTTGTGCAAGCTTTTGAAAGGTATCTTGACCTATCTAAGTGAAGTGAGATTTAAGGTACTCATTAAGTAGGATTGATTTGGAAAAAGTTTAAATAAAATGATGATGAGGTTTAGACAATGAAACGGTCTTCCTAGAAAGGTAGAGCCTGGAGTGTTTGACCAAGTAAGCTTTACTTGGGGATTTTAAGTGAGTGTTGGCAAAAGAACTGTTGACGTTCTTGAGAAAGTAAAGTGTGAGTCGTATTGTGTAGGACACATACCCTGTAGGGTTGATCCCGTTGGTTGAATAACCGAGAATTTTGGCGATGCCAAATATGATAAAATAGTTGTGACCTAAGTTGGAAGAAATTGTGAAACTAAGGAGATAGTAGGAAAAACTATCGTGATTTTGTGAATGGCCGTAGATTAACCATGAGAAAGTATAGGAATTGGACTGTGGAAAAACTTAGTCTTTAAAGGAATCGGAAGAAACCTTGCTTGAAAAGACTAAACCCTAGTGATCTAATGTGATACGTCGAGGAATGGAATTTCCTATCGATGTTGTGATTCGATGATTTGAGTTGAATTTCGGGGCGAATTTCCTTTAAGGGGGTTAGACTATGATAACCGGTAACTTTTATAGGGTTAAGTATTATAAAATATTATAATTTTGTATTTTGAAGTCTTTTGACCTTGTTAGTTTTCTCGATGAAAGCTGAAAAGTTGACTTTAGTTGGCTATTTTGCGTAAAACGGTTACGGTTTAACCAAAATTTTGGAGGAGTCTTAAATTTCGGGAGAGAATCACTTTTGATTCGTCTTTCCATTTCAGAGTATTTGGTTGGTATTTTAAATAATTCCGGGAAGCTTTCCCATGATCCCTGAAAATCGTCACGCAGCGCGTACCGGCACGGCAGTTTATTTGAGAATAAGTTTAAGTGTTTCGGAAGTGTGTAATGAGCTTATTTATTTAATAAATTCATGATTTTGAAAACGTTGAATTAAAACAAAAATCATTGGTGTGTGATTTGAAAGTTTTCAGAAAAACGGTCATTTTCGTGAAATTCGGTAAAAGACTGTAACGGTCGTTAAAGTGTAAATTTTGAACCAGTCGATTTGGACAAAGCTTATTTTGGGAATTAAAATGTTTTCACACTTGTGAGGATGGTTCGGTTGAGTTTTAAACAAAAATTCGTGTTTTCGGTCCTGACCCGGCCGACAGCGTCTAAATAGAATTTTTGTAGTAGATTAAGGTGATATGTGTCGTATAAATAACCTATATTTATAGAAAAGTGATTTTAAACGCAATGGGAATATTAATTAAACTTTGGTAACATTGTAAATCGTCAAACTTTGAGCTTTTAAGCAACCCCGACACGAAAAAATAAACCCGAGACCCCCCTAAGATCCCATTTGGGACGTGTAACAAAAAGGAGACAACAAGGCATGTTTTTAGCCTTGGTTGTCCATGCAGGGTACAAAAATTTTGTCATAACCTCAACATTCTTTCATTCTCATTTGAAATCAAATCAAACATAAAAAAAATATCTCCCTTCTCTCTCTCTTTGTATTTAGCACCAAAACAACAAGATACATTTGATTTTAAAGATCACCAAGAACATAGGGTTGAAAGATCGATAGTGGGTTGATATTAGATAGACACGAGTTATAGAAAAAGGTTTTTGGGTCTCTTCTTCGTGCGTCAAAACCGAACTGAACTCTCCAAAGTTGTAAGTTTTCTAAATTTGATTTAAGTTGTACTTCTATGCTTATTATGGTGTCTTAATACTAGTTTACAAGTTGATCGTCACAAAAATCAATTCTTGAAAACAAAAAGTGTATAAAAAGGGGTGTTTGGTTGTGTCGAACTCGAACAAAAGTAACAAGGGTCAAATGTTTGAATATATTAGTTGTGGTGGTATTTTTATAATTTTGTCAAAGTACTTTTTGGCTTATTTTGAAAAATACTTAAAAATAAGCTTAGTTTGAGCTTATTTGAAATTTTTTGGGCTTATGGTTGTTTCTGCCCAACTAGAAAGAAAAGAAGGAAGAATAAGTTTATGGGCTTGGCCCATTTGCGTGGTTTTGGCTTATATATTAGACTTATTTTCGGCTTATTTATGGCTATTTGGTTTTGGCTTATTATGGTTCGGCTAATAAGAGTTTCGGCTTATTTTATTTTGCTTACTTGGTTCGGCCTATTTTGGTTTGACTTATTGGGTTTCGGCTTATAATTGATTCGGTTCATATGGTTTCGATTTATTTTCGGCTTATTTTGGTTATGGAATTTTATTGACTTATGGTTATAATGGTTTTCAAACTTATATTGTGAACTTATATTTTGGCATCGAGCTTAAGATAATAAACAGATTTTAACACTTAGTGAAAACATTTTGGATCTTTAATGGGCCTTAAGGCCCAATAAGCAAAAACTAGTGGTTAAATACGTTTAAAGTGGATTTTTAAAGTGAAACATGTTTCGTGTCAATATTGAAAGTCGATGGAGGGGAATGCGTTTGGTTAAACTATTATTGGGATATAGAATTTGGCGTTTAGTCGGGGGATTGGTGAGATTTGGGAAAAGTATTTGGACTTGAGAATTTGAGAAAAGTGTTAGAATTGAGATTTTTGAAATTTTGGAAAATGTTATATAAACGAACGGGTCATGCCGAAATTTTGTAAAAATCCTACACTTAGAAAATATTGTGAAAACTTATTTTGTGCCGATTTGGTCAAAGGACGAAACGTGACTTTTAATAAACTTTAAGTGTCGAGATTTAACGATCAAGTGTGGATTATGTTGACGAAACGTGACTTTTAATAAACTTTAAGTGTCGAGATTTAACGATCAAGTGTGGATTATGTTAAAATGACAAGGTTTTATAATTATCCTTTTGAGCCAATAAAGAGACGAAAATAATAAAATATTATTATTTTATTATTATAAATATATTTAAGTATATGTATACTTTAACATTTCGGAGATGTTTATTCGTTTATTTTCGATCTTCGAACTCCCACTTATTTCTCGTCAGATTTTTTTGGATTGTTTGATCGTTTGTCCCGTTTCAACGGTGATCGATGTTTTGGATAAATGATGTTGATGTCACACTTAGCCCAAGTGTTTTGAGTCGTTTTGATTAAATTACCACACAACCATAATAAAAGATAACGGTTTTGTTATGAGATAACGGTTTTGGTAAAAGATAACGGTTTTGTTATGAGATAACGGTTTTGGTAAAAGATAACGGTTTTGTTATGAGATAACGGTTTTGGTAAAAGATAACGGTTTTGTTATGAGATAACGGTTTTGGTAAAAGATAACGGTTTTGTTATGAGATAACGGTTTTGGTAAAAGATAACGGTTTTGTTATGAGATAACGGTTTTGAGATAAAGAGTAAAGGTTTTGTGATAAGGAAAGAGGTTTTTGTAACGGGATTGAGAATCTTGGTGTGAGTAAAGACGAATACTTGTACAATAAGACAACTTTGTACAAACATTAATAAAGTGTCGTAAATGATTAGGTCGTGGCCGGGTACTGCTGTGCGCTTGCGTTGAGATTATTTGTGCATTGAGTTTGAGATTTGTGCAGTTTGCATTATTTGACGGGTAATTGTACAACGCATCTAACCTCTATGCATCAAACGTGAAGACTGTTTTGGAAATGAATGATTAAAATGGGACATTAACTGGACTAGGTCGTGTGCGGACGTCGTTGCATTTGCTTGTGTGATTGAGATTTGGTTGCTTAAGACTTGCTTGAGGTGAGTTCTCGTAGCCCCTTTTTCTACTGTTTTTCCGTTGGGGGAAAATGATACTCAAATGTGTTTTGAACTGTTTTCTTTTGAACTGTGCGAAACGTGGTTTTGTTTTTGGGACAATTATGTGCTTATGATTGCTATGTGAATATATGTGATGTAATTTTACTTGCATGTACTGTGTTTGGCATGTCAAGGGTTGTGATTTTACTTGCGTGTACTGTGTTTGGCACGGCAAGGGTGATTGGCAAGGAATTGCCATGTCTAGTGTGGTCCTGCCCTAATATAGTGCTCCAGCTGGTAGGCCCTTTAGGTGCGTAAGTGACATATCGGAGTTGCGACTCCAATAGCATTGGTATATGCTGTTTTCATGACTAGCGAGGATGCTAGGACATGATGATCGACTAGCGGGGATGCTAGGCCGTGTTACATGATTAGCGGGGATGCTAAGTCATGGGTAATTTACATATATTCACTATCATATTGCACTATTGTCTAGTGATTTGAGATATTGACAAAGCTTTTGGGTTTAAGGTCAAACCTACGAGCTCACCGACAATTTTGCTGACGTTTTCGAGTATCATTTTCAGGTGTGTAAATTAAAGGTATGTGAATGATGTTGGATGAGCAAAGATGTAAACCCAAGGGGATTGGGTCAAGGTGGGTTTTGTTTATTTTATTATCAAGTCTGAACTTGTAAAATTAATGTAAACCCAAATTTCTTTCCTTGTAATTTGTAAAGTGTATGATATTGTATCTTGTACGATGAACGGTATCGTCGCATCCTGTGTTTCCGCCACTAACGGGGTGTGACATATAGAGATATCGCTGCGACGGCGTCGCGTTTAAGACCTGATGCCGTCGCTACAGGGATGATTCTAGATCCTCTTTAAGTCGGCCATGTCCTGACGCCGTCGCTAGATCTATGACGCCGTCACTGGATAGATCACGACGGTGTCAATTTATGCCTACGACGCCGTCTCCACGCTCTGTAAACAATACTTCTTCATGGATTTGGTGTAGGTCTGTAATCTTGTCCGTTTTTTCTCCAAATGAACCCAAGTCACGTGTATTTCCTCCAAATGTCATCCAGGTGCTAAAAACCTGAAAACAAACGATTAAACATATAATCTGGGAATATTTGCATGATTTAGGGGGTTAAATGACCCCGAAATAGTGTATAAAATAACACCTTATCAAATACCCCTACACTTGGGATTTGCTTGTCCTTAAGCAAATGGGCTTTTCTACCTAGACAATAACAATATGAGGGTCATTTAACCTACTCTTTAAAAGCATTTTACAACACAACCTTATAGACCTCGTAATTAAAAGCACGAAAAGTATATACTAGCACCTCACATAAGTGTTTGAGATTCTCTCTTTCTCTCGGCTGTATAATAAATTATAACATAATGGGGAAACAAAAAATCAACACTCATTACCTGTCATAGCATATAAATTACCATAGGCTTGGTAAAGGATCAAACCTCCACCGCTAGGCGCAAGCATTATTCATTACTATCTAAGATGTCTTTTAAAGGGTTGTGGGGTGTAGGTGTAAGATAACATTAATGGAAATGGAAACGGATGTGATACATTTGGGTGGTGACTTTGGGTGAATTTAGAGTGGAAGGGTTAGCTAATTATTTATAAGAATACACATTGGTTTGGTTGCTAAGCCAAAGAGTTGGACAAAATATACAAACTCTACAAAACTCTACACCAATCTCTTTTTTTTCTCGACTCTAATATAAACATAGACATAAGCAGATGGCACCCGTATATTTTTTTCTCACTTTTTTATATATGTATATATATATATTTTTGATTCTTTTCTTTTCTTTTTCTTATTTTTAGTACACTTTTGCCCTGCTATTGCTTAAACATATAATACATCATGGGGATTTATAGATACACCCCTACATTTGAACTTTTACATACTCGATTATTTACAATCTAACTAATGACCTAATTTGAGGCGGATCAACATAACATAAAGATCATTTGACAAACATATGGGGGTATTGATTTAAATTTTCTTCCCTATTCTTCTACGAAATAAATACTACCATGAATCCCAATCGTCCCAAAACAGTATTTACGATGATAAGGACTTAGCAACCGTGAACTCAAATATTTAACTTGGGTTAAAACAATAATGTACTAAAGGTGAGTACATATAAGGTAGGCTAAGGCGATTTGGGTGTAACAATTTGTTTATAGGTGACAATGCTCTTCATTAATAGTCCGGCTTAACTAGAAAATTATGAGAACCGTGAAAAGGATAGGCTCGGAGGGTTGTACTAGGGGTATCCTGCACTAAAAGTGAGTGCATGGAAGGGTGTGGGATAGTTAAATAGTTGATTTGACCATAATAACAATTACAGGTTTAAAACATGGGTTAATCCTAGTGCCTCTTATCTAGCAAATCCTAATACTTACTATGCGGTCTCAGGATGCATCACAAAAACAAGTTCTAGAATTTTGTATACTACCGATACACTCATATGATTTAATACCGATACCAATGCTCCAGAAAAGGCGACTAAGAACATACGTACACATCCATAACGACGGATATAACACCCCGTGTTTTCAAGTCATTGACAACGTCAATAAATCTACAATGAATCTTTTGTATTGTACGCGTTTGTTTTAAATCGTAAATGTTAAGCTAAATCGCGTAGGCTAAAAATTAGCGTTCAATGTAAACGGGCACCAAACAATTAAATGTTTACATCAAGCAAGTGTTAAGTAATTATTTTGAGGATAATTATTAACTTTGTTCATTTTATTTTTATTGGTTGCGTAAAGTGATTACGTTTCGCAATAAAATACGTTTAGGCATACCCGGAACCACCAAAACTTTTCTACGCTTCAACAAATACCCACTTTTATACCCAATACATAAAAGTTACAAAAATATATCATGTATAGGCATCTATGGCCGGATTTGGTCTTGTGGATACAAGAAATATCTCAAAAATCTACCACTTGCAATGTACTTCACCAACTAATAATGTTTAAGGACTTTCACAAGCAAAGACCCATACCATGACCATAAGGACTTCCTAGATTTCCTCATCTTGTCTCATGACTCATCCAAGTGGTCTTGGCTAAGTCAAAGAAGTACATAAGTCTTTAGCTAGTGGAAGTAACTCATACACTTCAAAACTTTACAAGAAAAATCAACTTTCTCTCCCTTTTGGCTCACAATAACCCACGACATCAAACCCCCCTCCATAATAATCCATAATTTGATTTTGAAAGACCATACACACCTACACACATCATTCCTATGATAACCTAAGGTGTTTGCAAGGGTTGGTTAAAGGTTTACAAGTATTGAAGCAAGGTATTAAGCAAGATTGCAGATTATAGGTTTTCTAAGAAAACTAGGTTTTCAAGAGTGCAAGCTTGGTACTTAAAAATCTAAACAAGGGTTTTATAGATTGTATTCTCATCATCAAACATACTTTGAGGTTATCTATAACCTTTATGTCTTTACTTTTTCTATTTTTATAAGTAATAAGTTTCTATAAAGTTAAATCACCATTTAGGGTTTTTTAAAACATGTTAAATGAATCACTTGCTTATGATTAATGATTTTTAACACTTATTCATAATGATAGTGATTGGCAATATCAAGGAATAAGAGATTTTAAAAGATGTTAACAAGTTGGTATTTAAGTGGAAAATTGTTTAATTATAAACTGGTGATTAAAAGTTAATTAAGGACAGTTTATGAATTTTATGGTGAAGTTATGAACTTGAGAACTTGGAGACTAAATGTACAAATTAATGGATATTAGGACTATATAATATATATGACATAATTTATATTATGCGTTTTATATACTAATTATGTATTTTAAATTGTTAAAAAGTATGTATAAAACAAGTATATAATTAATTATATAAAAGACACAAAAGGGGCTGTTTGGATTTGAAATCCAAACAATAGGGTTATCATTTTTATAAAATACTACGCCTCATGACGATTCCAAAATGATAAGAAACTCGAAAAACGGATTAATAACGAAAAAGATACGCTAATTACGAGTTATACGTTAATTAAACGGGTTTATAAAATAACTTTTATAAAAATTATATAAAACAGAAAGTTTGGTATTTTTAACAAATTATACATAATTTTAGGATTCCAAAACAATAAGAAACGTAATTTTTCGATTAAAAACGAAGAAGTTATGAATTACGCAAGTTTATATACTTAAAATGTATAAAAATATTTTTATAAAAAGTTACTGTTCATGACAGAAACATTAATTTTTGTAAACTTCATAAATAAATAGAAATTTCAATTACGAGAACGTGCTCGAAAGAATTACTAAAAACGGAGCTAAAACGAATAAAATACGACGTTTACGATAATTCGAGTTTATAAAAGTAATTTTATAAACTATGAACAGTAAAAGTTACTATTCATCAGCAGACCCAACTTTATAAAATATGATATATCTTTCAATAACAAAGACATGCTCAAAGGAATCGCTAAAATCGGGATTAAAACGGATAAGTTATTACATTTACGAGTTTACGCTAATTAAAACACAAAAATAGGTTTATAGCTGTTATGAACAGTAAAAACACTATTCACCACAGAATGTTGAAAATTTAAAAACGTAATATTTTGATCACTCGTCTTAATACGAAAGCGTGTACATAAGAAACGCGAGAAACGGGTTTAAAACGGGAAAGTTATGCTAGTTTTACTAAAACGATAATTATAAACGTTTTCACTTTATAACAACGATTTCTAAATTACAAATAGACGGTGATGAAGCTATATAGAATTATATGTGGTTATCAAAGTACTATATTACTAGGGAGTTTCATAATGAGGCCTCTTCGGGGTGGCGTATCGACGAGTTGTTGGATTTACGATTTAAAGTGTCCTAGCTCCTCATACGTCACTACATGACCTCTTAAATTATGATAGCCCGAACGATAGTATGATGTAACTAACATAGACTTGTATATGATGTTAGTTAATCAAAGCGATTAGTGCTTATACGACCTATGTTAATTTAGGTTGCATTCGATCATTTACGTGACGCGCTATCTGTGATATTTGGATTATCAGTAACTCAAGGTGAGTTCATAGCCCCACATTTTACATGGTTTTGTTTTATAAGTTTTGGGGTGGAAAACATGCATTGTTTTATAACTGGACACAAGTGGATACTTTTATATTATGATTACGTGTTGCCTAAGTAGCGATAACCCAATCTGAGCCCATTATCATGAACTGTCAATTACTGGACTGTGAGCGCGAGTGTTATGAATAGATCTATTGGGTTTGACAACCCCGTTCGGGTGATTAGCTATCACTAGGCAAACGAACGTATACCATGTCGGATTAGGGATGTTGCGGGTTAGAACATCAATACGGGCAATGTGGGCAATTATATATTGCCATATATTTATGTCGAGCTTCAGTGTCATGAGCTTAGAGCAACGTAATTACATTTATATGATTTCTGCATCTGTTGCATTATCATACACTTGGGAAATCTTGTGGTCCAACTTTATACGATTTATCAAACCTATGAATTCACCAACATTATTGTTGACGTTTTAAAGCAATGTTTTTCAGGAGGTCAGTAAGCACAAGGTGCAAGCGATACATTGGTGATTTTGTATTTTGGGATGACATGCTTAAAGATATGGTTGCATTATATTTTGGGAATCATGTATTATGAACTAGTATCTTTGTAATATGGACAATGAAGAAGTTAAGCTTCGGGCTTTTTGTAACAAATGTTTGTTAAATCCAATGTATCAGTTTTAAACGACTTTTAATGGTCGTTCTATATATATCTTGTGTTATTGATCTAAGATGTGACATGCCCCGGACCCTTATTCTGCTGCGAGCCATTTTGGGGGTGTTACAGATTGGTATCAAGAGCCAAGGTTATAGAGAACCAGGTCAAAATGTTTTTGCTGGACTATAACCATTTTCAAACATTGCTTATATACAAAAGAGGTTTTTCACGGGACATACATGCATACATACATACATACACTACTTGTGCATTAGTCGGTTAGGCTAGATGCATGCATGATTGATATTCATGATTGATATACACGTTATAATATAAATGTATATTACTATAAGAGTCTTATATTAAATACTAATATAAGTTATTTTGGATTTTCAGATACGGTTATGTCAGATTCGGAAGATTCCACGGTCACCTACACGGCAGTGTCCAGTCTATTTGAGGATGGGTCAGACATTGGTTCGCCATGACTCGATGGACCACCCATTATGCCAGAGGGCCCATATGCTTACATAATGGTTGCTTATCAGGTTCCACCATCGCCTGACTACATACCTGGCCCCGAGGAGCCGCAGTCACCTCCCCCACTAGACTTTGTTCCTGAGCCGATGTACCCTGAGTACATGCCACAGGAGGATGAGATACTCCTGGACAAAGAGCAACCACTACCTGCTGCTGCCTCATCCACTGCAGATTCACCAGGATATGTTCCTGATTCTGATCCGGGGGAGGACGATGAGGATCCCGAGGAGGATCCAACTGATTACCCTGTCGATAGGGATGATGATGATGAGGAGGAGGAGGGGGAGCCTTCCGGAGATGATGCCAATGATGAGGACGAGGACGAGGCTATTGAGGAGGAGGAGGAGGAGCACCCAGCTCCGGCCGACTCTGACCCACCTGTATACCGTATGATTGCCAGGATATCTATCTGGGATGAGCCATCCATATCACTTCCTCCTAGGGAAGAGGTCGAGAGACTTCTTGCCTTAACCACTCCACCACCATCACCACTTACTCCACTATTAAATCCAGCATCACCACTAGCATCTGTATTACCTGCATCACCACCTGCTAGCCCTATTCGCCCGTTGGGCTATCGGGCTACTATGATCCGGCTGAGAGCCGAGATACCATCCACTTCTCATCCATTACCACTACCTGCTTCATCCCCACCTTTGCAGTTACTATCTTCTGACCGCGGGACAGACAGGCCCGAGATTACACTACCACCTCGAAAGAGGTTGGGTATTGACCTTGGTCCTAGGTACGAGATTGGAGAGAGTTCAGCTGCAGCTGCCACTAGACCGATTGGAGGTCGTAGGGCAGACTATGGGTTTGTCGGTACTATGGATACCGAGATCAGACGACAGAGAGCCGAGGAGGTCGGCTATGGGATTAGAGATGTTTGGGTAGACCTAAGAGAGGCTGTTGAGGAGGTAGCACCGATGACCATTGAAGGGGTCAATACTAGGGTGACTGAGCTTACTGCAGTCCTGGAGCAGGACACGCAAGATATCTATGCTATGATAGAGGATACTCAGGACAGGCAGACCCAGATATATCAGAGTGTTGAGACATTTTTTGATGATAGTCAGTACCACCATAAGACTGCACGACTACTAGATCAGGAGGCTCTGGTTTCCCGAGAGGCATGGGGATGCTCCATAGAGGTTAGCTATATGACACATTCAGAGATTATGGCATTACGTTCTGTAGTGATGGGTCAGCAAGCAATGATTTTACAGTTGCATGCAACTGACCGTAAGAGTCAGGTTGTGACTTTAGAGATGATACAGGCAGACTACCAGAGGCAGGTCTAGTTGACTAAGGCATTAGAGTTGCTGAAAGGACTACAGACTCAGATGGCTGAGTTTCATAGGCAGCTTGGACCCGCAAAAGGTCCAGCACAACCTGATGCACTAGGGGAGGCTGGTAGCAGTTCCTAGATTTGGTTATGTTGTAGCTATGCTATGCAGCCTATTAAGTATTATGGGTTATTCCCAGCTAGCAGACTGTATAGATCTTTTGTTTTGTTTAGCTACCCAGTATAGGTCTTTTGTTCAAGTATTATCTATCTTGTACAACATACTAAGTGTTACGGGTATATCCCGACTAGTATGGCTTTAGGTTGTTTCTTTTGTCTTGTAACCTAAGTGTAGTAATCATCTTGTATCTGAACCGAACATGTATGTTTTTCCAAGTTATATATGAAATGGACGGATTAAGTTATCTACGAAATTAAATTTATTATAAATGGATATCGATTTGGTTATACCATGGTTAATTTCAATATCAGTTGTACATTTCACTGTGTGATGTGATCTCGTTTTATTTAATGTGTATATGTTATGTCATAGTTATGATTTTATGAAATCTAACGGGTATTATGTTTTCTTTTGATTTAAAGAAAATGGCACCAAAGAGAAAGACCAACTGCAGTCCAGGAGCAGGACACGCATGATATCTATGCTGTGATAGGGGATACTCAGGACAGGCAGACCCAGATATATCAGAGAGTTGAGACATTGGGTGATGATAGTCAGTACCACTATGAGACTGCACGACTACTAGATCAGGAGGCTCTGGTTTCCTAGGAGGCATGGGGACGCTCCATAGAGGTTAGCTATATGGCACGTTTAGAGATTATGGCATTACGCTCTGTAGTGATGGGTCAGCAGGCAGTGATTTCACAGTTGCAGGCAGCTGACCGTAGGAGTCAGGCTGTGACTTCAGAGATGCTACAGGCAGACCACAGGAGGCAGGCAGAGATTGCAGCATTACAGACATTTGACCGTACCCGACAGGAGCAGCTTGTGCAGACTTTGACATTGATGCAGTCACTACAGGGACAGGTGACCACTTTACAGGGACAGGTGACAGCACTGCAGGGACAGCAGGGACCCTCTGGAGGTCCAGCACAGCCAGTTGCACCGGAGGAGGCCGGTAGTAGTTCATAGATCAGGTTATGACTAGTTGTTTTGTATATAGCCTACTAAGTATTACGGGTGACTCCCGGCTAGTAGGGCTCTAGGTTTATGTTGTATTCGTAGCTATCTTTTGTTAGCCGGCTAAGTATTATGGGTTTTATACCCAGCTAGCACGGTAGTAGGATTTGTATTTTCATTTCTTGTATCAAGAAATCGTGTATGTTTTCCATGTATATATAGAATGGTGGTATTATGTCAGGAATGTAATATGTTTTGGTTGTAATCGAATTTGTGTGAATGAATGTCGATTTATCTATACCAGTGTTGAACTCAGTTCAGTTATATATTTCACTGTGGGATGTGATCTTGTTTCAATTATCGTATATATATTATGTCATGGTTAAGATTTTATGAAATCTAACGAGTGTTATACTTTTTGTGATTGAAGAAAATGACACCGAAAAGAACCACGAGGGCTAGACCAGCCCCAAAAACAACAACTACTACCACATCTGTCACCAATGCCCAACTTCAAGCAATGATTGATCAAGGTGTCACTGCTGCACTGGCAGCACGTGATGCAACTAGGAATGGCGATGACAGCCATACCTCGGGAACGGGTGTCAGGAGGACTGAACGCGTTGCTCGAGAGTGCACCTATCAAGACTTCATGAAGTGCCAACCTTTGTATTTCAAAGGCACTAAGGGAGTTGTTGAATTAACTCAATGGTTTGAAAGGATGGAGACTGTGTTTCTCATAAGCAACTGCTCGGTGGATAATCAGATTAAGTTTTCCACTTATACACTTCTCGTAGGTGTTTTGACGTAGTGGAACTCCCACGTTAGGATTGTTGGTCAGGATGTTACGTATGCAATGACGTGGACAGATCTGAGAAAGAAAATGACTAACAAGTACTGTCCGAGGAATGAGATGAAGAAGCTCGAGGCTAAGTTATGGAATTTGAAAGTGAAAGGTACTGATGTGAGAGGGTACAATCAACGATTCTAAGAACTAGCACTACTGTGTGTAAGAATGTTTCCTGAAGAATCATACAAGGTTGAAAGGTATGTCGGTGGGTTGCCCGACATGATTCAGGGAAGTGTTGTGGCATCGAAACCGAAAACCATACAGGAGGCTACTAAAATGGCATCCGAACTGATGGATAAGAAAATCAACACTATCGTTGAAAGGCAGGCTGAGAATAAGCGAAAGTTTGAAAACACTTCCCGAAATAATTAAAACCAACAACGATAAGAAAACAAGAGGCAGAATACTGGCAGAGCCTACACTGCAGGATCTGGTGATAATAAATCATATACAAGATCTAAACCTTTGTGTCCCAAATACAATTACCACCATAACCGTCTATGTGCTCCAAAATGCTACAAGTGCAACAAATTTGGTCACTTGGGGTGAAATTGTAGAAGTTCTACAAGTGTTAATCTGGGTAGTAACCATAGAGGAAGTGGGACAGGTCAAGGGCCTACTTGCTTCGAGTGTGGGGTTCGGGGACACTTCAAGACGGACTGTCCGAAGCTAAAGAACAACAACAACAACCGTGGTAATCAGGTTAGAAATGCCAATGCTCCAGCAAAGGTGTATGTAGTAGGGCATGTGGGGACAAACCCAGATTCTAATGTCATGACGGGTACGTTCCTTCTTAACAATCGCTATGCTTCTATCTTATTTGATACTGGTGTTGATAGGAGTTTTGTGTCCACTGCATTTAGTTCCTAAATTGACATCACACCATCTACCTTGGATCACTATTATGATGTTGAATTAGCCGATGGAAGGATAATTGGGTTGAACACTATTCTTAGGGGTTGTACATTAAATCTCCTGAACCACCCATTCAACATAAATTTAATGCCCGTAGAACTTGGTAGCTTTGATGCTATAATTGGTATGGATTGGTTGGCGAAGTACCAAGCGATCATTGTGTGTGCCGAGAAGATTGTTCGCATACCTTGGGGAAATGAAACTCTAATCGTTCATGGTGACGGGAGTAACTGGGGAAATGAGACACAATTAAACATCATCTCATGCGCCAAAACTCAGAAATATTTGTTAAAAGGATGTCCTATCTTTTTGGCACATGTTACTACGAAAAAGGCGGAAGACAAGTCAGAGGAGAAGAGACTTGAGGATGTACCCATTGTCCGAGATTTTCCCAATGTATTTCCTGAGGACTTGCCGGGTCTTCCTCTAGCTCGACAAGTAGAGTTTCAAATTGATTTGGTACCCGGTGTTGCACTATAGCACGGGCACTTTATCGATTGGCGCCTTCCGAAATGAAAGAGTTGTCAGAGTAACTGCAAGAGTTATCTGACAAAGGCTTTATAAGACCCAGTTCCTCACCCTGAGGAGCTCCGGTCTTGCTTGTTAAGAAGAAAGACAGATCATTCCGGATGTGCATTGATTACCGAGAATTGAATAAACTAACGGTGAAGAACCATTATCCACTTCCAAGAATTGATGATCTATTTGATTAGCTTCAAGGGTCGAGTGTTTACTCGAAGATCGACTTAAGGTCAGGTTATCACCAACTGAGGGTTTAAGAAGAAGACATTCCAAAAACCGCTTTCAAAACTCGTTACGGCCACTATGAATTTCAAGTTATGCCATTTGGTTTGACGAACGCACTTGCTGTATTCATGGACCTTATGAATCGAGTGTGCAAACCATATCTGGATAAATTCGTGATTGTCTTCATTGATGATATTCTGGTATATTTAAAGAACAAGCAAGAACATAAAGAGCACCTTAAGCTAATCTTAGAATTGCTTAAGAAAGAGGAGTTGTATGCCAACTTTTCTAAGTGTGAATTTTGGATTCCTAAAGTGCAGTTCCTAGGTCACGTGATTGATAGTAAGGGCATCCACGTGGATCCTGCCAAGATCGAAGCCATTAAAGATTGGGCATCTCCTAAGTCACCAACAGAGATTCATAAATTTTTAGGTCTTGCTGGGTATTACCAGATATTCATTAAAGGGTTTTTGAAGATCGCCAAACCAATGACCAAGATTACTCAGAAGAAGGTCAAGTTTGTTTGGGGTGATAAACATGAAGCAGCTTTTTAACTGTTGAAGCAGAAGTTATGCAGTGCACCAATCGTGGCCTTACTTGAAGGAAGCGAAGATTTTATCGCATACTGCGATGCTTCAAAAAAAGGTTTGGACGTTGTGTTAATGAAAAGACAAAAGGTTATTGCTTATGCATCACGCCAACTAAAGATTCATGGGAAGAACTATATGACTCATGATTTAGAACTTGGAGCAGTAGTGTTCGCTCTTAAAATTTGGAGGCACTATTTGTATGGAACCAAGTACACGGTGTTCACTGATCATAAGATCCTACAACACATTCTTAATCAGAAATAGTTGAACATGAGGCAACATCCTTGGTTAGAGTTGCTCAGTGATTACGATTGTGAGATTCGTTATCATCCAGGAAACGCAAACGTTGTTGCTGATGCTCTAAGCAGGAAGGAGAGAGATCAACCATTAAGGGTTCGAGCCCTAGTCATGACTATTGTCTTGGATCTTCCTAAACAAATTCTGAATGCTCAGTTTGAAGCTCGGAAGCCGAAGAACCTCAAGAACGAAGATGTTGGAGGTATGTTGGTTGAAAATTCTAAAGATCTAGAGAAATTCAGAATAGAAAAGTTAGAACCACGAGCGGATGGAACTCTATGCTTTAATGGCAAGAGTTGGTTACCATGTTATGGCGACTTGAGGACTGTGATTATGCACGAGTCCCACAAGTCAAAATACTCTATTCATCCGAGTTTTGACAAAATGTACCAAGATATGAAGAAGTTATATTGGTGGCCCAGTATGAAGGCAAACATCACCACCTATGTTAGCAAGTGTTTGACTTGTGCTAAAGTCAAGGCCGAACATCAAAGGCCATCAGGATTGTTAGTACAACCCAAGATACCTGAATGGAAGTAGGACAACATCACTATGGATTAAGGGTTTCAATCAATCATTTAATCGATTTTACTCTTTCAAATACTCTCTAATCACAAACCATAAATCAATTTTATCATCCATCATCAAAACCTAACACAAATAATGAATCTAAAGTTTGCAGATACTTACAATATGGTCGCATTTTTGTCTAAACCCAAAGAAAGTGATGGGTTTGAACAAATTCTGGATTTTCTGAATGCACAACCCATAAAGTATGCTTTAACCGTTAATCCCACTATATATACTTCGTGTATCGAACAGTTCTGGTCTACTGTCAAGGCCAAAACAATTAATGGGGAAGTTTAGTTACATGCCCTAGTTGATGGTAAGAAGATAATTGTCACAGAATCAACTGTTAGAAGAGATCTTCAACTAGAAGATGCTGAAGGTATTGATTGTTTACCAAACTCTACCATTTTTAAAGAACTTACATTGATGGTGTATGAGAAAATTTCACAGAAACTCACTTTCTATAAGGTATTCTTTTCTCCACAATGAAAATTTATGATTCATACTATTTTACAATGCCTAAGTTCAAAGACTACTGCATGGAATGAGTTTAGTAGCACTATGGCATCTGCAATTGTTTGTTTAGCTACAAACCAAAAGTTTAACTTTTCAAAATACATTTTTAAAAGTATGGTTAAGAACTTGGATAATGTGTCTGGGAAAATTTTGATGTATCTAAGGTTTGTACAAGTGTTTGTAAATCAATAACTTGATGGGCTGCCAAGTCACAAGAGAATTTATGATGCACCCTCTCATACTAAGAAGATATTTAGAAATATGAAGAGGGTAGGCAAAGGTTTTTCTGGTAGAGTAACACCTTTGTTTCCAACAATGGTGGTACAAAACCAACAAGAAATGGGCAAAGGTTCAGTAATTCCAACTGATCCCCATCACACACCCACCATTACTCAACCATCAACATCTCAACCTTAAAAGACTCAAAAACCTAGGAAGCCTAAGAGAAAGGACACTCAAGTACCTTAGCCTAGTGGTCCTACAAACATTATTACAGATAAGGCTGTCCAAAAGGAGTTAGGTGATAGTTTGGTGAGGGCTGCCACTACTGCTTCTAGCTTAGAAGCAAAGTAGGACAGTGATAACATAACTAAGACTCGA